>CM039610.1:3190502-3487692 GCA_022457205.1 Saccharum spontaneum
AATCAAGTGTCCAAGGATGGCTTTGTCCTCTCGCAGCATGAGAACTTGGTCATCTTAACTGGATTTGTGATGGACCTTGATGGAGGAGGGGTGCTCCGGATGAGGAAACACAAGTCTCGAAGGTACATGCTCACAACCATGGGCTTCGGCATGGGCTGGTTATTTTGACTTGTCCTGCAGACGCAATTGCTGTGGCACAACCAGGAAGCTCAAACCTGACCATATGAGTGCGCTAAGTGCAGTCGGCCTTTGCTAAAACAATCCGCGCGCAATGTGTGAGCTGAGCGTCTAAAATGGGGGGGGGGAAGGCAGTCCATAGATATATGTATATATAGACTACCTTGTCATGGTGAAGGTAGCCCATAGGCCATACTACGAGCCATCCATATAGTTATGGTCGGTCCATAAGAAAAAATAACATTGTATTGTTTATTATTTCTCTTGGGTTTTTCACCCCCCTGGGTTTGTTCAGCGGAACATTTGTGAGGATGCCCATCCAGGGCCAAACAAACATTGCAGACCTAAAAAGAGACATCGAAGACTGTCTTCTCAGCTTTCTTCTCCTCAGCCTTCCCAGCACCGGCCCCAGAACCACCCTGAGCACCAAAACTGAAACCCTGGCCAGATATCGCCTGTGGCGGCTCTTGGTTCAGTCTGAGAGAAGAGCTGGAGCAATCTGTTTGATCTCCTCAGGAGGGAGAGCAGCAATGCGGTCAGCTAGATCCACAACTTTCTCTGACAGCGGCGGCATAGGCCCATATGGGTCGTATACATCAGGGTACTTGTACTTCTTAGCACCCATGTCCTTTGCAGCCTCAGTGCTGTATAGATGAGCACAAATTACCGAAAGGCGACTCCTAGAGGATGGTTTTGAAAGACATAGTCGTCGAGCTATTGTGCAGAGACTCATCCTAATATCAGTTATGTGAGTGCAATATTCTCCGCCTGCACCACAACAAACAAGAAACAATAGTAAATGAGACTTGAAGAAAATCTCAGCTTGCACTCTGAATCCATAAACATCTTGAAGCACACAGATATAAGCATTTATAAATGTGATATATTAAATGGGATCAACTACAGATAGTTTACAAAGCCAGTACTGCTGGGTGGCATTCCATTTACACCAATACAAAGCATAATAACTTGTGCCAGAAATGTCTCTTTCATATGAAAAAATCCCCATTCTTTTCCCAAAATCCCAGAGTTGTATTCTGAATGGGATCACACCGATATGCAGGGAGAGCAACAACAGCCAAACTGCTCAAGGACATCAATTCAAGGGCAGGGGCGGATCCAGTACAGGGCATCGGTGGAAATATGTGCACCCGATAAATATTTTTGCAGAAACGAAGTTTCTACGTATATATAAAACATATGCAAATGCATGTAATTGGACCAGATCCGGATGGATACACAGCTTACGGTTCAGGGTTTTGGGGTACTCCCTGACCCAGTTATAGGTGGTTTTCTCTTTTCTTTTTCATTTATTTTGGCTGAATATTTATAAAATCATAGTAAGTCATAGAAAAATTATAAAAATTAATGGGCCAAAAATTCATGTATTTATGGGCAGTTAATTTGAGACCTGAAAATTGGGCTAGGCTGATCTCGGCTTCGTGCCGCTGTGCTTATCGGCCTTCGTGCCGTTGTGATTGTCGGCCATCGTGCCGTTGTTTGTTGCAGGTTTTGGAAACCTCCCCGTGCAGGGGAGGTGCTGCCGAAATTTTGCGCTTATAGTCTCGTGTTTCTTCTTTTGCAGAGCAGGACCTGTCGGAGGTGACCTAGAGGTCCCCGATTGTCTTCGTCGGCGTCGCGGGTCTGCCTGCACTGCGTCGCCTCACCACTGCGTCGACTCGTCACTGCCACGCTAGCCTGACTTCACCGACACCCCAGGTATAAATCACCTCTTTTTCCGCATGTTTGTCGTAGATCGGTGTAGCCCAGTTAGGCGTCTCCCGTCCGAAAGAGATACGGTTGGAGGTATGCAGATCTTTGCATATCTGCGACCGTATCTGTTTCGGATTGTCCACGTTTTTTGGACAGCCCACGGATGCGTAGATGGGTTAGTTTCCATGGTCCGCTCCGATTTGAGACGGTGTTTCGGCATCACCCCCTGTTGTTCTCCGGATACACACTCTCCCTTGCAGGACGTGTATCAGGAGAACAGCGGGGAGGTGCTGCCGAAATTCTGTCTCGGCTAGGAGTGGAGCATGGAAACTAACCTTATCTACGCATCCGCGGGTGGGATTAGGACCTATCCTCACCTATTAGAGAGTAGGGACACCGCGTAGATGTAATTGATGGTCACCTGTGGAGATGTTATATATGCTAGAGGATGGAGGACCGTCAGTGGATGTACACGGGCCGGACAAGTCAGGGTGATGCCAGCATTGAATGGATGAACAAGACCGAGCGTTTCTTGAAGCGTGCATTTGGCAAGGCCGCTAAATACCCGAAAATGGCTTTGTGTCCCTGCAGCAAGTGTGGTAACAGGAGAATGCAAAACCAGGAAGTCATGGGTATACATTTGCACAAGAATGGGTTTACGCCGAACTACACCCGGTGGGTCCACCATGGTGAAGCCGATCGTATGAGAGAGGAGGTGGTGAGACAACGCGTCGAGGCTTTCGATGCTGATGCCAGGGTAGCAGACATGGTAGATGATGTTCACCAAGCACAGTTTGCTAAAGGACGTGAGGAGGCGGAGATGTAGGCAGCCGTAGATGCGTTTAAGTATATGATGGACTCGGCACAGAAACCCCTTCACGCTCATTCTGAGGTCTCTCAGTTGGATGCCATTAGTCGCTTGATGGGGTTGAAGTCCGATTTAAACTGGAGTCGAGAAGGCTTCGATAAGGTGTTGGCCGTGGTTGGCACCCTGCTTCCAAAAAACCACGTGTTGCCAAAGACCATGTACGAGGCACACAAGCTCCTTAAAGCACTAAAGATGCCGTATGAGCAGATACATGCTTGTCCGAATGGGTGTGTCCTATTTCGGGAAGAACACAAGGAGGCAAAGTACTGTCCGAAGTGTAAAACCTCCAGGTTCCTGGAGGTAGAGTCTGGTGATGGTGATGGTCAGAAGAGACAGCTTAAGATACCCGCCCGAGTCTTACGGCACCTTCCCTTCGTGCCGAGGCTTCAAAGGCTATTCATGACCGAGGAAACTGCAAAACAGATGACGTGGCACAAGAATGGCAAACGGTACAATCCTGACAAGATGGTACATCCATCTGATGGTGAAGCATGGATCAACTTTAATGACAAACATCGTGAGAAATCCGATGAGGCTCGTAATGTACGTGTCGCACTGGACACAGATGGGTTCAATCCTTATGGCATGATGGCCGCCCCTTACACATGTTGGCCCGTGTTTGTGATCCCCCTCAATCTCCCCCCTGGCGTCGCATTTCAACGACATAATGTGATCTTGACGTTGATAATTCCTGGACACCCAGGGAGTAATATGGGTGTGTTCATGGAGCCTGTGATTGATGAGTTGGTCAAAGCTTGGAATGAAGGGGTATGGACATACGACCGAGCTACAAAGCAAAGCTTCAAAATGTACGTCTGGTACCAATACTCCATGCATGACTTCCTGGCATATGGGTTATTCAGTGCCTGGTGTGTTCACGGGAAGTTTCCATGCCCAATATGCCAGGAAGCTGTGAGGTTCATTTGGTTGAAGAAGGGTGGCAAGTATTCGTCGTTCGATCAACATCGTAAATTCCTAGATTCCAACCATCCATTCCGACGAGACACCAAGAACTTTAGGAAAGGTGTCGTAGTCACGGACCCTAGACCGCACTTGAAGACCGGTGCCGAGGTTCATGCTCAGATAGATGCTCTCGTGCCTAATGAAGAAGGTGGTTTTGTGGGATATGGTGAGCAACACATGTGGACTCATAAGTCCGGCTTGACGAGGCTCCCCTATTTCGATGACCTCCTACTGCCCCATAACATTGATGTAATGCACACTGAAAAGAATATCGCCGAGGCACTTTGGGCAACACTCATGGACACTGACAAATCTAAGGACAACCCTAAGGCTAGAGTGGACCTGGCGACGTTGTGCGATAGACCACAGCAAGAGATGTGGCCTCTTGCAAATGGCAAGAACTGGAAAAGGCCTAAGGCCGATTTCGTCTTGAAACCCGAACAAAGGAGGGAAGTACTACGATGGATCAAGGCGTTAATGTTCCCTGATGGGTATGCAGCGAACTTGAGCAGGGGAGTGAACTTAGGCACTATGCGAGTCAACGGGATGAAGAGTCATGACTACCATGTATGGATTGAGCGGCTTCTTCCGGCGATGGTACGAGGCTATGTTCCTGAGCATGTTTGGCTAGTGCTGGCAGAGTTGAGCTATTTCTTCCGTCAGCTTTGTACCAAGGAGCTATCTCGGACCGTGGTTGCAAACTTGGAGAAAGTGGCACCTGAGTTGCTTTGTAAGTTGGAGAAGATCTTTCCACCCGGCTTCTTCTTGTCGATGCAGCATTTGATTGTGCACCTCCCGTATGAGGCACGTATGGGGGGCCGTACAGGCCCGTTGGTGCTATCCAATCGAGAGATGTCTGAAGGCCGTTCGCAAAAAATGTAGAAATAAAGCCAAAATTGAGGCTTCCATTGCAGAGGCTTCCATTCTGGAGGAGGTGGCAAACGTCACACAGCTATACTACACACAGAATCTTCCTAGCATGCATAATCCACTGCCTCGCTACAATGCTGAAGAGAATGAATCCAACCTCAGCCTTTTCCAAGGGCAACTCGGAAGCGCAAGTGGATCGACCAATAAGAGCTTGGAAAACGAAGAGTGGCGCAGTATCATGCTATATGTGTTGCAAAACCTACCTGAGGCGAAGCCGTTCATTGAGTAAGTTCTCAAAGAACTTGTTTCAATACGTCGTCACCATTCAGCATCCAACTGATTCTTTCTCGTTTGGACAGGGAATTTATTCGTGAATCCTGGCATCAACCAAGGGGTCCTACCCCACGGCAAACCGATACCCTTCTTTCACAGGGTCCGGGAGCAGGGAGGCCCGATTTCATTTCCTGGTTCAAAACGAAGGTATTGTGCAATTTACCTTGTACCTAGTTCTAGATTCCGAGTTTCGCGTACTTAGTCCGACAATCTTTCATTCTTGCGCTTGCAGGCCCAAACCGATGCAACTATGAGTCAGGAATTGAGACAAGTTGCAAATGGCTTTGATAATAAGGTGAAAGCTTATTCAGGTTATGATGTGAATGGATATCGCTTTCACACAGCAAGCTACGAGCGAGCTCGGCCCCATCGAAAAACCACAAACAGCGGAGTTTGTACTCCGGGCACTGATGGCGTCGAGTATCATGGCATAATTGAAGAAATCTATGAACTTTCATTTTATGGTCCGAAACCTCTTCGTCTCGTCATGTTCAAATGTCACTGGTTCAATCCTCGACTAACGAAACAGAGCCCTAATATTGGTCAAGTCGAGATTCGACAAGATTCCGTCTATCAAGGAAAAGATGTCTTTATTGTGGCTCACCAGGCCGTGCAGGTTTATTATTTGCCATACGCGTGCCAAGGTAACAAGGCTCTTAAGGGTTGGGCTATTGTGCACCAGGTATCGCCACATGGTAGACTAGTTGTCCCAAACGATGAAGATTACAACTTTAACCCAAGCACATATGATGGAGAGTTCTATCAAGAAGATGTGCTACAAGGGAGGTTGGTGATAGACTTAACCGAGGCGATCGGAATGGAAGTAGACAATGAAAGGGTCGATGACGAGGAAGAAGGAGATGAGGTGCAAAATGCCAAGGACATAGAAATGCTTGAGCGATTACATATAGACGATGACGATGAAGGCAACAATGAACCTTCCGACAATGATGTTTATTTGGACAATTTTGATAGTGATGATGAGACATATCATCCGGATAATCCCAATAATGATGATTACTTCTAATACATGTAATACTATGTTATTTTGTAATCGTGTTTTGTTTATTTATTTAGCATCTATTTCTAATACATGTAATAATATGTTTTGTTTGTTTCTTTTTAATTGCAGGTGATTGAATAAAGATGGCGGGCAGTCGTAGGCCAAGGAACGTGAACTCGAGGTACCAAAGGCCACGCGATGAAGATGCGGATGCAGAAGAGGGGTCATCAGACGGGAGGAGGCAGAGGGTCAGGAGCAGCGGCAGCGGCAGCAGGAGGGGCCGACCTCCTCTAGTCAGGCCACGTGACGTGTCGGAGGAGGAGCGCCGTACCCCGGACTCCTCGGACGAGGAGCTGGTTCGGCAGTCGGACGACGAGGGAGACGAGGCACAGCAGGACTGTGAGGCTGGAGGCACAGCTGGTTCGGGCTCCTCTGCTGCGGCCAGCATCTACTTGCGAGGTCCCTCGAAACTCCCTGGGCCTCCGCTTCCTCCCCTACGCCCAGTGATCCGCCCCCAGGGGGACAGGTAAGTAACTTTAGATTTTATCACAGCTACTTCATATAACCTGTTGAAAATTGTCAGAGAAACTAATAATGTTTGTTAATAACTTGTGCAGGCACTGGTTGGTTGTGTCGCCTGGTGACTCACGCAACCCCAACCACATCTTAGGTCTTGTGTGCAGGCACTTTTACCCTGGCATTGTCACGCACAAGGGGAACACTGAGCCGGCCAAATCGTGGGACCACTACAAAGATGCCCCCGATGTAGATTATGGAGACAAGCAGGAGCGAGTGAGGAGAGAGTTTTGGGTAAGTCTCGCTCGCACAACTTTGATCAATACATCACATTCATTTGACTTTTTTGACATAATGAATTGATACATTGTGTCTATGTGCAGACTTTTTTCAGATGTGAAGAGGGACAGGAGGACAAGGCGGAGAAGGTGATGGTGAAAAGTGCTAGAAAACGAATCACCGACATGCATTACGAGGAGCGCCTCACTTGCATCGTGAAATACTACGCCAAGCAACTTGGTGAGAAGATCACCAAGACACAGGCAAGACAGAGTACGCTGACCCGGGAGCAGTACCTTGAGGTAAATGAAGAAGAATAATATTGATTCATTTTGAGATTAAGTAGCTTTAATTTGGTCTTCTTTATAACATGTAGATGATTCCATGGTGGTGCGAGTCGTATCGGGAGTGCTGGGAGATGATCGTGGATAGGTGGTTCACGGAGGGTTACATCCAGGACCACGAGGCGGGGCGGGAGCGGCGTCTGGCAGCGACAGGCCCCACACACCATCAAGGCAGCCGCAGCCTCGGCGCTTACAAGCAAGCATGGGTACGTGGATTTTTAGTATTCTGACGCTCCATTCTGCATGTTTCTTCTAATCATCTTGTTGTCTTTCTCGTAGTCGGCGTCACACGGTGGCCAATCCATCTCCACGTTCATGGCATATGGTCTGGCCCGCAAGGGTAAGGCGACGTCCAATGTCACCTTCACCCCGGATGACCCGCCCGAGTCCTACAGCAACCCGAGCGTCCACACCCGCATCAGTTCGTACGCGTCGGCGGCAAGGTCGGTCCATGGGCCAGACTGGGATCCGAGCACCGATGACATTGATGGGACGATGGTCATGAGGATCGGACAAGGCAAGAAGCATGGGCGGTACTGGCTTGGCGATGGCATCCTCGAGCCCAGCGAGATTCCCTCCCTCTCCCAGATCCGAGCACAGACCCCGAGCGGAGGTCCGGCCATTCGCCAACGACCGTCCTCTTCACAGCAGCGGGTCGACGCACTCCAGGTTACTCCCGTTTAACTCTTCGTACATTGATCTTTACATAACTTAGTTACCTTTGAATTACTGAAACATTCGATTGAAATGTTATAGGCCGAGAACGAGAGGATGGCTCAGGAGCTGCGGGAGTTGGTGGCGAGGACCGAGCAGGCCGAGCGGGAAAGACAGGCCGAGCGGGCCGAGCGGGAAAGGCAGGCCAAGCAGCTGGCGGACATTACGATGTTCCTGCAGAACTTTGGACAAGTGAACGGTGTACCTGTGCCGCAGTTCGCTCCACCGCCGCCAGTTGTAACTAGTCCTGTGAGTATGAAACCAAATTGCTTCGACTAGTGCTTTCATTAGACGACCACTCTAACACATGCAATCTCTTGTCCTTTATGCAGCCTCCGTCGGCGGGTTCAAATAACCCATCTCAGGCGCAAGCAGGCGACGTCGCTTTTCCTTCACCAGGCACTCAGTTTCCTCCGCACGTTTAGTTTGTATCTCTTTTTCACCGCTTGATGGACATGTGATGCACTGTGATCGACTATCGACTTGTTTCGATGGATATTGGACCTATTATGTTTGTGATGTCGTGTATGTGAGATATTGTGTGATCGACATGTGATATATATGTGGTATTGCCTTTGTCATGAGATGGATGTGATATATATGTGCTATATTGTGTTTGTGATGTCACATATGTGATATATATCTCTTATACGATGTGATTGTGAATATAGAATCAAAAAAAAAATTTAGCCTCTTTCTAGCTTTGCCGAGTGCTAGGGCCAGGGCACTCGGCAAAGCTGGCAGAATTCCCAGCTTTGCCGAGTGCCGGGGCCAGGGCACTCGGCAAAGAAATTACAAAAAAAAATTTAAAAAATCTTTGCCGAGTGCCTCCCCGATAGGGCACTCGGCAAAGAAATTGCGAAAAAAAATAAAAAATCTTTGCCGAGCGCCTCTCCGATAGGGCACTCGGCAAAGAAATTACGAAAAAAAATTAACAAAAATCTTTGCCGAGTGCCTCTCCGATAGGGCACTCGGCAAAGAAATTACGAAAAAAAATAAAAAAATCTTTGCCGAGTGCCTCTCCGACAGGGCACTCGGCAAAGAAATCACGAAAAAAAATTAAAAAATCTTTGCCGAGTGTCTCCCTGGCAGGGCGCTCGGCAAAGAAATTATGAAAAAAAAAAATTAAAAAATCTTTGCCGAGTGCCTCTAACATGACACTCGGCAAAGCATGCGATGACGGAACCGGCGCCGTCACAGTCACTTTTCTTTGCCGAGAGCCGTGTTTACACTCGGCAAAGTCTTTGCCGAGTGCCCGATAAAAGGCACTCGGCAAAGAATTCTTTGCCGACGTATTTTTTACCGGAGGCTCTTTGCCGAGTGCTACACTCGGCAAAGGTTTTGCCGAGGGCATAATAGCCTTTGCCGAGTGTATTAGGCACTCGGCAAAGCGCCCGAATCCAGTAGTGTATGGTGGGCCGAGCTCTTCGCCCAGGTAGGCTGCCATGACAGCACGGAGAAAGGAGAAAGTTGGACTCCCCCGAGAAGATTGTGTGCATTATGGGCGTTTTGATCTTTGTACAATAGCTTCAATGGCCATTAGTCCCTCCATTCAAATAGAGTAGGGACAGGGACTAATGGATCAAACAGGCCCCCTTAGATTTTTGGCCCAAGAAAGCTGTGGAACAAGAAATCCTCCACAAATTCAACTCGCCGAGTCAACGTTGTGTTTTGATTCTACTCTTTCATATCATGAATTCTTCTTGGTGGTTCCTTTTGGCCGTTGTAAATATCGACTGCATGATCTTTCTGTTGCTTCCATTCTAGTACAAGCTATTCTGGACGACAATCTCAATGCTTTTAATGTGAAGCAACTCGGTCATCGAGTTTTCTCTGTAATTTCTAAAGATGTGGGTTTGATTATGGAGGCGGATATGCTACGACCCGTCGCGCGCGGCGCATAGCACGCGACAGCCCCAAATCCAATTCAGGGCCTGTTCGTTTAGGCAAGGATTGGCCCGGGATTTGTTCCAGCTGCTGATAGCTTATGTAAATATGGTAAACAATCCGGTCAGGAACTGTTCTGGGGAGCCGTTCCCTGAGAAACGAACGGGCCCTCAGTGATCGTTCACCGGCAAGGAATCCAGCGAACGCTCCTACAGACGCGTGCGTCTCAACCGGCGTGCGCGTGCCTCCCCTGCCTGTGCGGTTATGCATGCGCTGATGTCAGCATTGACATCAGCAAAAAATCAATTGATTTTAAATTCTGTCTGTACCGGTGTGTTCTACGTGACCAAGACGAACAAAATTAGACCCACTCAAATATGTTTTGAATAATTTTTTTAGTAGCAATTTATATACATTTATAACATATAACTTACAACTTGTGCACATAAATTGTATTGAATAACTTACGTACATAAGTTATATAGAATAACTTATATACATAAGTTATATAAAAAATTGTGTTTGATAACTTTTGTACATAAGTTGTGTTTTATAACTTTTGTGTTTCCATGTTTTAGCATAAGATATTATTTAATTTGTTCCTTGTGTTTAATAACTTTTTGTGTTTCCAAGTCTTGACATAAGTTATAAATTAATTGTTCCTTTGTGTTAATAACTTTTGTACATAAGTTTTGTTTCGTAACTTTTGTGTTTCGAAGCTTTGAGATAAGTTATATGTTATAAGTTATAAGTAATAAGTTTTATGTATAAATTATATGTTATAAGTTATTATACAGAAATTAGTACTAGAAAAAAATTCTTTGAAACATATACAAGTGGGATCTAGTTTTGTTCGTCACGTCGTGTAGAACACACTGGTGTAGATGGAATTAAAAACGGATACACCATTTAGAAGTTATAGCATTTTAAATTAAATATTTCTCTTTTCTTTTTGATGACGTCAGCACTTCCTAACAAAGCACAGGAGAAGGGAGGCGCGGTACCATATGCTGTGCGCGCGCAGTTGGCTGGCCGGTTTGGTTCAGTTACTGCAAAAAAGAAAAATAGGGGGATTTTTTTTCAAAAAAAGTATGTCTGAAAATTGATCGTTGTATTTGTTTTGGATGAGCGTTCGCTATTTATCATTATCGGGCCCCAGCCACGGGAGCGACCTCTAGACACGCGCCGCTGCCCCAGACACACGTGAAACTCAGACACGTCCGAGACCCCACTTCCCACTTCCGACCAGCCTGCTACTACACTCAGTCTGACACAAAAAAAAGCAAAGCATTTTCTTTCAATTGCTATAATTATCCGTTTTTAATTTCGTCTGCACCAATATGTTTTACGTGACGAGATGAACAAAACTAGACCACAGTTGCATATGTTTCGATAAATTTTATTTTAATAGTGATTTATATGTAAATATGTGTTAGGAGATTTATCAAAGGAGTACTATCATGTAATACTAAAGTTACTACTTCAAAAATATACTAAAGTTATTACATAGTATGTCCATCGATTGTTATCATGCGAATATAAGACAATTTTTATATTATTTACATAAAGGTACTAGCCCTATATTATATTATTTTAAGCAAGTTACATGGTCGAGTTGCTAGTGACAGTTTGTTGCAACTTATATTTGTAAAACGAGTAATCATTCATGCATAAACAATGCAAACCAGCTGCCAAATGGGGGAAGTGATTAAAAAACAAGGCTAGCGGCCTAAAAACAAGACAATCTACAACCTACGGGGCAAATTATTAAAACAAGCATTGCATAAGCTGTCAACTAGGGAAGCAAATTATTATACAAACCATTGCGAAAACTGAGAATTATGACTAGCCGCCAATCGGGGGGCATTTATTAAAATAAAGATAGTAGCGACAAAAATGAGACAAGCTACAATTTGGGGGAGGGAAAATTGTTAGAACAAGCATTTTATAAGAAGCCAACTACAGAGAAGTTATTATACTACTCATTGTAGGAGCCGAGAAACATGACTGGTTGCCAAGTGAGGGCGTTTAATAAAAAAGAGATTAGCGGCCCAAAACAAGACAAGTTGCAACTTGGGACGCAAATTATTAAAACAAGCATTGTGTAAGCTGCCAACTAGGGAGAAAGTTATTATAAAACACATTACAAAAGCCATGAAACATGGACAAATGATCGGTAAACAGATGAAACCACTGCAAGTTTTTTTTTGCCTAGTACAAAAAATAAAAATAAACTAAAAACTAAAGTAGAAAAATGAAAAACCAAAAATCTGAAACTGAAATTGACAACAAGAAAATTAAACTAAAATTAACAATTTTAGTTCCTAAAAACTTAAGTAGACACTACAAGCTGCATGACCTTGTGTGTGGCAAGTTTAATTACAAAGTATTTAGCAATTTATATTTGGAGCAAGTGGCAAGATATCGTGGAATGACAAATTCTGAAAATTATGACTTTCAAACACATGAACATTTTAACTAAAATTAAAAGAAGAAATAAAACAAGATAATCTGCAACCTAGGAGGCAAATTATAAAACAAGCATCGCATACGCTATCAACTGGACAAATTATTAAAAATGACAACATAGCTAATTGACTTGTTTTACAGATCGGTGAACAGATGAAGCCACTGCAGGTTTTTTTGCCTACTACAAAAAAAAGAAACTGAAAACTAAAATAGAAAAAATTAAAAACAAATAACCAAAACATAGAACTGAAACTGAAATTGACAACAAAAAATAAAACTGAAATTAACAATTTTAGTTCCTGAAAACTAAAGTAGACACTATAAGCTGCATGACCCTGTGTGTAGCAAGTTTAATTATAAAGTATGTAGCAAGTTATATTTGGAGCAAGTGGCAAGTATGGTGAAATGACAAATTATGAGAATTATCACTTCCAAAAATATGAAAATTTAAACTAAAATTAAAAGAAAAAATGAAACAAGATAATCTGCAACCTGAGGCAAATTATAAAACAAGCATTGCATAAGCTGTCAACTAGGGTAGCAAATTATTATACAATCCATTGCAAAAGCTCAGATTTATGACTAGCCGCCAATCAGGGACATTTATTAAAATAAAGATAGCAGCGACCAAAATGAGACAAGCTACAATCTGGAGGAGGGAAAATTGTTAGAACAAGCATTGCATCAGATGCCAACAACAGAGAAGTTATTATACTACTCACTGCAGGAGCCGAGAAACATGACTAGTTGCCAAGTGAGGGCGTTTAATAAAAAAGAGATTAGCGGCCCAAAAAAGGACAAGTTACAACCTAGGACGTAAATTATTAAAATAAGCATTGTGTAAGCTGCCAACTAGGGAGAAAGTTATTATAAAACACGTTACAAAAGCCACGAAACATGGACAAATGATCGGTAAATAGATGAAGCCACTGCAAGTCTTTTTTGCCTAGTACAAACAAAAATAAAAAGAAACTGAAAACTAAAATAGAAAAAATGAAAAACCAAAAAACTGAAATTGAAATTGACAACAAGAAAGTTAAACTGAAATTAACAATTTTAGTTCCTGAAAACTAAGGTAGACATTACAAGCTGCGTGACCTTGTGTGTGGCAAGTTTAATTACAAAGTATGTAGCAATTTATATTTGGAGCAAGTGGCAAGATATCGTGGAATGACAAATTCTGAAAATTATGACTTCCAAACACATGAAAATTTAAACTGAAATTAAAAGAAGAAATAAAACAAGGTACGGAGTAATCTGCAACCCAGGAGGCAAATTATAAAACAAGAATTGAATAAGCTGTCAACTGGACAAATTATTAAAAATGACAACATATTATTAAAAATGACAACATAGCTAATTGACTTGTTTTACAGATTGGTGAACAGATGAAGCCACTGCAAGTTTCTTTTTGCCTAGTACAAAAAAAAAGAAACTGAAAACTAAAGTAGAAAAAATAAAAAAAACAAATAACCGAAACATAGAACTGAAACTGAAATTGAGAACAAAAAAAAATCTGAAATTGACAATTTTAGTTCCTGAAAACTAAAGTAGACACTATAAGCTGAATGACCTTGTGTGTAGCAAGTTTAATTGTAAAGTATGTAGCAAGTTATATTTGGAACAAGTGACAAGTATCGTGAAATGACAAATTCTGAGAATTATGACTTCCAAAAATATGAAAATTTAAACTAAAATTAAAAGAAAAAATGAAACAAAATAATCTGCAACCTATGAGGCAAATTATAAAACAAGCATTGCATAAAGCTGCCAACTAGGCAAATTATTAAAAGTGACAACATAACTACCTGTTTTACAAATTGAAAATTAGAAATTAAAATTACAAACTGAAATTACTAACTGCAACCTTGGGGCAAATTATTAAAACAAGCATTGCATAAAGCCGCCAACTAGGGAGTAAGTTATTATACAACCTATTGCAAGAGCAATGAAACAAGAGTAGTGACACAAAACAAGACAAGTTACAACCTGAGGGGCAATTTATTTATTAGAACAATCATTGCATAAGTTGCCAACTGAGGCGACAAGTTATTGTACCACCCAAATTGAAACTAAAAGAAAAGATAAAACAAAAAACTAATATGTAGGATTTAGGATGGCATTCGAACCTAGCAGGGAAACTGAAACACAAAAAATAAAAAAATGAAACTCATAACTCATTAAATTGAAAGGGTGACTGAAAGAATTAAACTCATAACTCATTAAACTAAAACTAAAAGAAAAATGAAACAAAGAAACAAGACTAAAAGGAACATTTAAAAACATAAATATTTAAAAGTAGGAAACATTGAAGAACAACTAATACAAAGGATTTAGGAAGAGATTTGAAAATAAAGGAAAAATGAAACTCATAACTCATTAAACTGAAAAGGTGACTGAAAAATAAAACACAAAACTCATAAAACTGAAACTAAAAGGAAAAATGAAACAAAAAATAATACTAAAACAAAAACAAAAAAATATGAAACTCATATCTCAATAAAATGAAAGGGTGACTGAAAAAATATAACTCATAATTCATAAAACTGAAACTGGTGACTCCCCGTCGATAGCGAGGCGCCTATGGTGACTTCGTGAATTTTGAGATCTACGGGCTCAGTCTTTCGGAGGTGTTCATAGGGGTAGGATTTACGTATGTGTGTTCATATGGGTGAGTGTGTGCGTGTTGTAGGAGTTTACGTTGTACTGTGTAATTCTAAAAAAATAAAACAAAAAACTGAGACTAAAAGGGAAACAAAAACTAAAAAAATAAAACTCATAACTTATTAAACTGAAAGGAAAAATGAAACAAAGACTAGAAGAAATACTAAAAAAATGAAACTCATATCTCAGTCAACTGAAAGGGTGACTGAAACAAATATATGCACTTATATAAATATAAATATAAAGTATATAAGTGGCATGAAAAAAACGGAATTGATGCACACGTCGCAGGTTGTTCTTTGGCTGGTGGCCTCTCGTTAGCAGACAGCAGTGCACTGATATGCTGCCTCCACTCCTTGGTAGTTGGGCCAAGCTCAGCAATACTAGTATGAACGGTGAGTGAAAATAATTGAGAACTAGTGCACTGATAGGCTCCGTCCGTTAGCTGGATTGTTTCTGGCTGACTGATTTTAGCTGATGCTGATTTATTGTGAGAGAAAAACACTATTGAATAACTGGCTGATAAGCGCTGAAACTATCCAGTGAACAGGGTGGATTAGGCAATGGTCATCACAACCAAAATCTACAATTTCACCTAGTGATGTGAGGTTTTCCTAGTGTTTAGCATTCAACATTTAGTATTAGCTTTTTTCCCTACCAAATGCCTCTAAGTGTGGATTCTCATGTGCTAAGATGGTTGTAATGTTTTTATTACTGCTCAAAACACTAGGAGAACTCCACTATTTTGACAGTGCATGTGATCGAGTCGAGAGGGGCATTGCCCCACAATCCGCATACCATCTTGATTGGGGACGTTAACAAACTTCGGTTGCGTCCCTGTTGCACAACGCCTTAATATAAAAAGGCCTGCTAAGCCACAGTGTAAAAAGTGTTTGCCATAGGGTTTTTAGCCACGCCCAAAACCTAAAGGCTAAAGACCGATCTCTCCTAGCGCTGGAGTAATGGGATTGGAGGGAGGGTGGGGGGGGGGGGGGGGAGTGGCACGGACCGCCGAGGAGAATATAGGTCCGAATGCTAAGTAGAATTAAATCATAATGAAATTGGAGGTGAAAAGTTTCTCTGCTGGTTCGTAGCATGAACCACATGTTTTCACCGTCGGTTCCATTATGATTTATGAACCAGCAGTGAAACATTATCATCAACGGTTTTCGAAAACCGACGGTGAAGACGGGTGTTGCAAAAATATTTCATGCAGTAGTGCTCCTCTCCCCGTCTCCTGCAAATACTGAAATACATCCCCTCCACGCATAGTGGCCACGACGCATCTCCTCAGCACCTCCACGCATATATGGCAGATTGGCAGTGGTGGCGCATTCAGACTGGTAGGGCCCTTCCTGACGGCGGACTAGTCGGTCCGGCACAGCATGGCACGATTCATCTATGGCGTTGATTAGTTCGTGAAATTTTTTAAAATGGTATTGTAGCACTTTCGT
Source organism: Saccharum spontaneum (assembly GCA_022457205.1). Classification (NCBI taxonomy): domain Eukaryota; kingdom Viridiplantae; phylum Streptophyta; class Magnoliopsida; order Poales; family Poaceae; genus Saccharum; species Saccharum spontaneum. The sequence goes on from CM039610.1 coordinate 3,206,757, forward strand.
TGTTATTTGACAATTAATGTCTAGTTATGATCTAATTAGGCTTAAAAGATTCATCTCGTGAATTTCGTCTAAACTATGTAATTAGTTTTATTTTTTATCTATATTTAATGTTTCATGCATACGTCTAAAGATTTGACGTGACGGAGAATGTTGAAAAATTTTGTAAAATTTTAGGAACTAACCAGGTCCTATGGTGATGATGTGCCATGCTAGGCGTACCAAAATCGGGCTATGCTTGAGCAGGCTCAGGTAATGCCGTGAGCCCGTGACGGGTCGCCTGTCAAAACTATCGACCTGAACAGCAGTGGCCTGGATGTGGACCTCAGCTCTGTCTCTGTCGCCCTCAAGGCTGGATAACGAGCCGAGCTGGCTCGGCTCGGCTTGGCTCGTTCTGGCTTGTTAGGATAACGAGCCAGCTCGGCTCGGCTCGTTATCTTAACGAGCTAGAAAGTCAGCTCGGCTCGCCTTGTTATGAGCTCGAGCTGGCTCGTTAGGCTCGCGAGCCAGGTATAAAAAATACACAAAATATAATATTTGCATTTATCTAAAGCTTAAAAATATTAATAATATAAAAATAATATATTCAATAACCTTAAATCGAATAAAATATTCATATGAGCTAACATATCATCCATTTGTGAAGTGTAAGACATGAAGTAATACAAAACTAATATAAGTTATGATGACTTTTTTTTAAAACTACGGCTCGTTTGGCTCGCGAGCGGCTCACGAGCCAGCTTGAGTTGGCTCATTATAGCTAACGAGCTAAAATCCTGACTCGGCTCGGCTCGCTATCATAACGAGCCGAGCCGAGTTGAGCCGAGCCAGCTACGAACCGAGCGAGCTAACGAGCTTCGAGTTTTTCGTCCAGCCTTACTCGCCCTCTTCATTCATCGTGGGCGCGTGGGGACGCGGGTGCATTGCATTGCATGCCATGTCTGTCCACCGCACATGCATGGTCGCCCGCCAGACCCACAAACGAACAGAATCCCAGTACCTCACGTCCTCACCCCAGTGAGGCAGTAACCCCACGCACATGTTAGCGTCCTCGCCATGGCAGAGGCCTACCGTCTTCTCCCACTCAACATCTCTTCCCTTCCGGTCCGCACCAGCTCTCTCTCTCTCTCTCTCTCCGCTACCACTGCAAAATCCTGCCTCAGCTAGCCAAGTCAAGTCGCCATGTCGCCCATCGTTGAAGCTGCTCCAAGTGAAAAATGAGCAGTGTGCCTCCAGTGGCCCTCCCCACCCATACCCAGCATCATCTCGCCATTTCTTGCCCTGCACCCAACTAGCGTAGCATGTACTACTACCAAGCAACCAAGAGAAACGGAGAGAGAGTGTGACCGAGGTCGAGCTGAACCATGGAGCTCGCCTTGGGCGCCATGGCCGGCCTGGCCCCCAAGCTGGGCGACCTGCTCATGGCGGAGTACGTCGTGCAGAAGGGCCTCAAGCCCGACATCGTGTCCCTCTCCAGGGAGCTTGTGATGATGAAAGCTGGCCTGGAGGACTTGTCTAAGGTTCCACCGGACCAGCTCACTGAGTTGGAAAAGCTTTGGGCACGGCACATCCGGGAGCTGTCATATGACATGGAGGATGCCGTCGATGACTTTGTCCTGCGTGTGGCCGGCGGAGAGTGTGCAGCTGATGCCACCGACGCCAACTTCTTCAAGAAGATCCTTGGCAAGGCTACCGCTGCGGTGAAGAAGGTCAAGCATCGCCATCAGATCTTTGACAAGATTAAAGACATCAAGAAACTCTCCAACGAGCTGGTTGAGCTCCGTGCCAAGTACACAGTTAGAGGCACAGGAGCCGATCTTGCCGTGAGCACCGGCATCGACCCCCGTGTCCTCTGTTGGTGTAATCCTGGTCACACTGACTGGGAACACATGAGGCAATGTCGTGGAAGGGAGCAGCTGGTCAAGCAAGGCGCCAAGACTCGATTTGAATCAAGGTGCAGGTGGAGGCCAATGGTGACCGCGTCCACGGTGTTGCAGTTATCTGCATTGTGTGTTTTTAGTCATATTCAGAGTGAGTGTAGCGGTTGTCGAGTTTGTAATCGTGTGCATCAGCTACGGTATAAGTAGCTGGGTCATCCAGGTGTCGTGTGATGCATTGCATAGCCGGTTAGGCTCATTGTGTTAAAAACCATCGAAAGCGAAAAGGGGCGCTGTCACCCTGGCGCCATCGCGGCGGTTGCCCATCTGTTCTTCGTTTTTTCATCGTTCTTCCATTTGATCCTACCACATACAGTGCGTGATTGAGATCCTACACCAACATCTGGTATCAGAGCCTTGATTGCGTGCGGAGCCACTCACGATCATAGCCATGTCGATAGTTGCCTCTGGCAGCGGTGGCGGAGGGGAGGGAGGTCGCGGCGGCGGTGAAGCCCGCCAGATCTACCCTACCCTGACGAACACCAACTACACCAGCTGGTGTATACGGGTTCAGGCCATCATGGAGGATCGGGAGGAGTGGGAAGTTGTGGAGCCGGAGGAGGCGGCGACAACCGAAGCGGATGCGGCGAGGTTGGCGCGGATCAAGGCGAAGGACAAGAAGGTGAAGGCACATCTCCTTCAGTGCATCCCCGATGACATCTTGATGCAGGTTGCCAAGAAGAAATCGGGAAAGGAGGTGTGGGATTCACTCAAGGCGCGATTCATCGGCGCAGATCGGGTCAAGGATGCTCGGCTGCAGACGTTGAAAAGTGAGTTCAATGCAGTTGAGATGAAGGAAGATGATTCACTGGATCAAGTTGTTGGCCAGCTGACGGCGTTGTCAGTGAAGAGCAACAGCTTGGGGGGGAACATCAGTGATGCAGATCTGGTGAAGAAATTGTTTGATATTGTGCCCGATCGGTACCTCACCGTCGTGGCAGGTATTGAGCAATTTTATGATCTGAAGACCTTGGCATTTGATGAGGCGGTTGGGCGCTTGAAGGCCTTTGAAGAGCGCACTTGCCGTGGCAAAAATGGCGGGCGATCTGTGAAGGGCCAAGCACTCCTCACTCAGGCAGAGTGGGAGGCAAGGCAGAGGCAATCTGAAGGTGATACCTCGGGAAAGGGGAAGAGAGGAGAAGGGAGTTGGCGTGGGAGAGGCCGTGGGCGTGGCAGTGGTAGCAGCGACCGTGGCGGTAGCGGTGGCAGCAGCGGCCGTGGCAGTACAGCAGACGCCGGGAAGGAGGGCACTGGGAAGCGTGACAAAAGTCACATCAAATGCTTCAAGTGCCACAACTTTGGGCATTATGCAAATCGATGCCCAGGTGAGAAGAAGAAAGAAGAAGCTCATTTTGCCAAGGTGGACAGGGAACCCGCTGTTCTATTGGCAGAAACTGTATTGCCGGATCGGCTACAGTGTTCCTCAGAAGACAGAGTTCAGAAGCTATTTCTGAATGAAGCCAAGGTGCAGCCAGAGCTTAATCTGACTGGTGGAGGTGGTCCATTAAGCAAGATGTGGTACCTTGACAATGGAGCAAGCAACCACATGACAGGTGATCTCAAAAAATTCAGAGATCTGAACAGTGCAATCTCTGGCAAGGTAAGATTTGGTGATGATTCTACAGTAGATATCATGGGTAAAGGTACTGTAGTGTTTCAAGGAAATAAAGGTGATCAATGGGTTTTGTCTGATGTTTATTACATTCCAAAGTTGAGAAGCAATTTAATCAGTCTGGGTCAGTTAACTGAACTAGGACATAGAGTTATGCTTGATGAGAATGTGCTAAAGGTTTCAGAGAAATACCCTGACAGATTGATCATGAGTGTGCCTAGAACACAGAATAGGCTTTACAAGATTGAGCTTGAAACTGTAGAACCAGAAAATCTGCTAGCTTGCATAGATGATTTGGCTTGGCTTTGGCATGGTAGGCTGGGTCATGTGAATTTCAGATCTTTGAAACAGTTGGTGAGTAAAGGAATGGCTGAAGGGGTGCCTGGGATAAGTCATCCTGAGCAAGTCTGTAGTGACTGTGTTTCAACAAAGCAGACTAGAAATCCTTTTCCTAAGGCCTCACAGTGGCATTCAACTGAGAAGCTTATGCTAGTTCATGTTGATCTGTGTGGGCCTATCTCACCAGAGACAGCAGGGGGAAACAAATATTTCATGCTATTGGTTGATGATCATTCTAGGTGGATGCATGTGTATATGTTGAAAAGCAAGGATCAAGCTTGTGATATATTTGTCAAGTACAAAGCAGAAGTTGAGAACTTCACTGGGTGCAAGGTGAAAACTCTCAGGTCTGACAGGGGTGGTGAATTCCTGTCAAATGTCTTGGAAATGGTGTGTGAACAAGCAGGGATCAGAAGGCAGCTCACAGCACCATATACTCCTCAACAAAATGGAGTTGTGGAGAGGAGAAATAGGTCTGTGATGGATATGACTAGAGCTCTACTTAAGAGTATGAAGATACCAGGGAAATACTGGGGAGAAGCTGTCAGACATGCAGTTTATCTGTTGAATAGGCTGCCAACCAAGAAGCTTGGTGATGTTACTCCTTTTGAAGCTTGGACAGGCAGGAAGCCTAGCTTGGGTCATTTGAGAGTGTTTGGATGTGTGGGTCACACAAAAGCATCCACACCTCATCTCAAGAAGCTTGATGATAGAAGTAAGCAGCTGGTCTATTTTGGGGTTGAAGAAGGGAGCAAGGCATACAGAATGTATGACCCTGAAAACAACAGGATTGTTGTCAGTAGGGATGTAGTATTTGAAGAAAAGAAAATGTGGAACTGGGAATCAGTCACTGGGCAGACTGTGACAAGTGAGATTATAGTTGACAATGATTTTGAATATGACTATGTTGATTATGGTGTCAATGATATTGTGGTACAGGATGAAGAGGCAGATAGTGCAGCTGTTAATGATAAAAGCGGGGCCATAATACCACAGTCCCCTATCCAGCAAGGAAGCCAGCCTACTCAAGTGCCTGTTGATAGCATGGTGACACCACAACAGAGTTTTGTTCATGGAAACAGTTCTACTCCCTCTTCAACAGAAGATAGTGGTCCCATCAGATTGAGAAATCTTGAAGAAATTTATGATGAGACTTCTGAAATAGAGTTGATGGACTCTGATGTTGAAGCATTGTTGGTGGAAACAGGAGAACCAACAGGGTATGTAGAAGCTGCTGGTTATCATGAGTGGGTTGAAGCAATGGATAGGGAAATGGAGTCCATTGAGAAGAATAGAACATGGGAACTGGTTAAGTTGCCTGTGGGAAAGAAACCCATTGGTCTCAAATGGGTTTACAAGTTGAAAAAGAATTCAGATGGTGAAGTGGTGAAGTACAAAGCCAGGTTGGTTGCAAAAGGGTATGTGCAGAAGTATGGCATTGATTTTGAGGAGGTGTTTGCTCCTGTTGCCAGACTGGATACAGTCAGAACTGTGCTTGCATTTGCAGCTAATAATGGGTGGAAGATACATCACCTTGATGTGAAATCTGCATTCTTGCATGGAGACTTAGAAGAAGAAGTGTATGTGCAACAACCTGAAGGTTATGAGGTGAAAGGGAAAGAGAATGAAGTTTTCAGGTTAAGCAAAGCACTGTATGGTCTCAAGCAAGCTCCCAGAGCTTGGAATGTCAAACTTGACAAAAGTCTGAGGAAACTGGATTTTAAGAGGTGTCTAAGTGAACAGGCAGTTTATACCAGGGGTACTGGTGTTGATGCAATCATCTTGGGAGTGTATGTAGATGATTTAATTGTGACTGGAGGAAATCCAGATGAGATCAACCTGTTCAAGAGACAAATGATGATGGAGTTTGAGATGACAGACTTGGGGTTATTAAGCTGCTATCTTGGGATTGAGGTAGAACAAAAGGAGGACTACATCACTGTGAAGCAAACTGGGTATGCAAGGAAGGTGTTGGAACAATTTGGTATGAGTGACTGTAATTCAACCAAATTCCCAATGGAACCTGGATGCAAACTCAATGCAGATAAAGGTGGACTGTCAGTTGACTCAACAGAATATAGGAAGATGATTGGGTGCCTCAGGTACTTGCTACATAGTAGACCTGACCTGTCATATTCCGTAGGAGTTGCCAGCAGATTCATGGAAAACCCCACAGTGATGCATGCCAAGGCTGTCAAACAAATTCTGAGATACTTGAAAGGCACAGTAGACTTTGGGCTGGTGTATGTCCAAGGTGGGTGTGCAGACAAACTCATTGGCTATTCTGATAGTGATCATGGAGGTGACACAGTGGAGAGGAGAAGCACTGGTGGAATGGCATTTTACTTGAATGAAAATTTGATAACTTGGTGCTCTCAGAAACAAAAAACAGTGTCACTGTCGTCTTGTGAATCAGAATTCATGGCAGCCACTGCTGCAGCTAAGCAAGCATTGTGGCTCAGAAATATGATAAGTGAGATTACAAAACAGAAACCTAAGCCTGTCACTTTGTTTGTGGATAACAACTCAGCCATAGCCCTCATGAAGAACCCAGTGTTTCATGGGAGGAGTAAACACATTGATCTGAAATATCATTTCATCAGAGAATGTGTGGAGAGAGGACAGATTGTGGTGAAGAAAGTGAGAACTGAGGAGCAGAAGGCAGATGTTCTGACCAAGGCCATGCCTGCAGTGAAGCTGTCAGTCATGAGTCACTTGATTGGGGTCAGAAACCTCAGTGTGTCTCAGGCTTAGGGGGGAATATGTTGGTGTAATCCTGGTCACACTGACTGGGAACACATGAGGCAATGTCGTGGAAGGGAGCAGCTGGTCAAGCAAGGCGCCAAGACTCGATTTGAATCAAGGTGCAGGTGGAGGCCAATGGTGACCGCGTCCACGGTGTTGCAGTTATCTGCATTGTGTGTTTTTAGTCATATTCAGAGTGAGTGTAGCGGTTGTCGAGTTTGTAATCGTGTGCATCAGCTACGGTATAAGTAGCTGGGTCATCCAGGTGTCGTGTGATGCATTGCATAGCCGGTTAGGCTCATTGTGTTAAAAACCATCGAAAGCGAAAAGGGGCGCTGTCACCCTGGCGCCATCGCGGCGGTTGCCCATCTGTTCTTCGTTTTTTCATCGTTCTTCCATTTGATCCTACCACATACAGTGCGTGATTGAGATCCTACACCAACATCCTCAATCTGTACAAGAAAGAGTCTGATCTGGTTGGCATCGAGGAGTCAAGGGACAAAGTCGTCAGGATGTTGTCTATATGGACTAAAGATGATGCTCATGCTCATGGGTATGATCAGGACCTAAAGATAGTGTCTATAGTCGGTGTTGGAGGATTGGGCAAGACTACTCTAGCCAAAACAGTGCATGATATGCTTAAAAAGCAATTCGGTTGTTCTGCTTTTATTTCTGTTGGTAGGACTTCTAGTCTGACTAGGGCATTTGAGAAAATGCTACTGGATCTGGATGAAAAGTATAGCCAAGTGGACATGTCAAGATGGGATGAAGAGCGATTCTCCAACGAGCTGCATAAATTCTTACAGCACAAGAGGTATGTCCATGTCACTCTCTCTATTCAGTTTAGCTCAGTGTTTTTTTTCTTTTGCAAAGCATGATTAGTTTATACATTCCTATTGTACACTAAGCCCTAGGTCTGGGCATTGAGTTTGCTCGGTGCAATCGGTTATGAAAAATTCCAGTTTTGTTGAAATGTAAATCGAATTTGCTGCCAAACATTTAGAAAAAAACTATGGAATTTCCAAAATTTATAGATTGGATCTTTAAGTTGTAGCACAAATTAAATTGATTAACAAATATTCCTCTCCCTTGGAGTGGGTCGCAATTTTTCCTTGCTAGAATCATGTTGATGTTATCATGCGTCTAGTTTATTTGGATACTCTATACAGATTTGCCAAATTATTCATATCTCTACATTCTTGTGTCAATTATAGGTACTTCATCGTTGTTGATGACATATGGCATGTTAGATCATGGGAAATGATGACATATGCCTTGAGGGACAATAATTGTGGAAGTAGAATCATCATGACTACTCGTAATTTTGAGGTTGCCACAAAAGCGGGAGAGGTTTACAAACTAAAACCTCTTTCTGATGGAAACTCTGAGAAATTATTCTACAAAAGAATACAAAGCCTGGAAGGAAAAAGTCTTGATGGAGTATCAGGTGAATTGTCTAGTAAAATCATACATAAATGTGGCGGCATACCATTGGCTATCATTGCAATAGCTAGTTTATTAGTTGAAAGACCGTATGAGGACTGGTCAAAGGTTTATGACTCAATTGGTTTTGGGAATGGAGACAATACAACAAAGATACTATCATATAGCTATTATGATTTGCCATCTTATCTAAAGCCATGCATATTATATCTAAGCCATTTGCGAGAAGATTCTATCACTGATACAAAGGCTGTGATTTGGAAGTGGATAGGTGAAGGTTTTGTCCATCTTGATGAGAAAGAGGGCAGTCTATTTGAGGCTGGACAAAGATACTTCAACGAGCTTGTTAATAGAAGCTTGATCCAACCAATGGACGACACATATAATTGGTTCACACAATTTTTCCGTATTCATGATATTGTGTTTGATTTCATCCGTAAGTTGTCGGGCGTTGAAAACTTTATTACTGTTTTGGACAGCAGAGAGCAACATGCTTCTCCGGACAGTTTAAGAAATGAGAAGAAAACAGGCATGCCTCGTTCGGACAGCAAGGTACGCCGGCTGGCTGTCCAAAATCACCATGTGCAACGCTTCCCTGAACACCCCATGGACATGCCAGAGGTGCTGAGGTCACTTAACATTGAAGATAGTAAGATTGAGATTATGGCCCCACTTCATAGGTTTAGAGTTTGCCGTGTGCTACATTTACAAAACTGCCACGTCCCAATCAGCTTAAAGCATATAGGGAGGTTGTTGCATCTCAAGTACTTAGATATATCTTTCACAGCTGTTGTTGAGCTTCCTGAGGAACTGGGGCATCTAAAATCTTTACAGTCACTGGTATTAATCAATATTGGGCTAGACGAGCTACCACCGACTGTTTGTTCGCTTACACAGCTGATGTGCCTGGTAGCTCAGGGGTTCAAAAAGTTCCCAACTAACAGGATGGGGAACCTAACATCCCTAGAGGAGCTGCGATTAAAGAGCATAGTTGGTCGAAGTGCCACCGAGGACCTTGTGGTAGAGCTTGGCAAACAAACGAGGCTGAGGGTGGTCACCATCACCTTTTCCGAGGAACTAGAGGAGAGCTTGCAAAAAGCTTTGGTGCAGTCTTTGTGTAATCTGCAGGAACTTCAGGAACTAGAACTTTCTTTTACAGGATTATCCCAGCAGGGAGCTACTATGTGGGAAGAAGACTGGGAGGCACCTAGGCAGCTCCAGCGCCTGCTTATAGTAGGCATCACCTTCTTGCGGCTGCCTCGGTGGATCAACCGCTCTTGCCTGCCACTTCTCTGCTTCTTATCTCTAAGCGTGTACGTTGTTGAAGTACTTGACCTAGATAACCTGGGAAGATTGCCAGAGCTGAGCTACCTCGATCTAGTCAGTTCCAGCTGGCCTCCAGGGTATACTGTTGGTGCAGACGGCTTTAAGAATCTGAGGTTCTGCCGTGTGGGCACAACGCTCATGTTTCATATGGGCACCGTGCCTAGGCTTGAAGAGCTGCACTTTAGTGTTTATGCAAGGTATTGGAGTTGGGAAAAAAATGGTGTGCCGTTGGAGCAGCTCCCAACAAAGGATGGAATCGAAGATCTTGACTTGGGCCTGGATAACCTCCTTTCACTTGAGAAAGTCACAGTCACAGTCTACTGCTCGGGTGCTACTGCCGCAGAAGTGCAGGAGTTGGAGGCCATGGTCATGCGTGCAGTGGAAAATCATCCCAACCGTCCAACCATAAAAATGGATCGAGTATGTGAAGGAAATATCTTATCTGACGAAGAACAGGAGGATCTGGTGAGTGGTGAGGTTGTCGTCTCTTCCACTCTGTTTAAAAAATACGTTCTCTTAATTATATGTTCGTGAGTACTACTTACTGACCTGTATACTGCATTCTGCTCCTTGCAATTCTCAGCTTCAGCACCACATTGAAACACATTTCGGTGTGCTCGGGTTGAAGGATGAACCTGATGCTAGCTTCATCAGCCACCTACGGTTGTACCGACGTATTCAGAAAGCCGTTATTTCCATCAACTGTGCGGGTGCCAGCATGTGTGAGGTGGACAAAGTGGAAGCAGCTTTTAGACATGCAGCCGAGCTTCATCGTAACCATCCTACTATCCAACTGATCAGAACGAACACTGAAGAAATGGTCTCCTCATCTGACCATCGTGACACAGAGGTAGCTGTCTGGATTAAATTTTTTTTCAGTAGTTAATGGAAACCTCAGCTTTGACTATGTAACTTACCACCAGCGCTTATTTTTCCTCTCCAGCTCAGGAATTGATAACTCTGTTTGTCCAATCCTTCCAACCCAGGAGGTACGTGCATGCCAATCTGCATCTATGAACACTCCAAATTTTATTACTATATCTAAATATCACGATTCACTGTTATGTATACATGCCAGTATGTATAAAGGATGCGTTTTTTACATGTGCATGCATGGTTCATACATACATGTTGTTTTCAGTGTTGGAACTCTGAATGTGCAAATTGAAGGTACTGGGCTCCAAATAATAGATTGGGTGATTACATAATGCTGCATAGACAATAGTACCAATACCAAAGAATGTATCCAACAATAATCTTATACACAGTGAGTGGTTGGTTTGTGTCTTTTTGTAATACGTTTATACTCCGTATATTGTGTAAGCATGAGTATGTCACCACTACAGAAACAATTTCTAGCAATAGAAGCATTTTTGCATAGGGGGCAGAATCAAAATGCACCTCTAAAAATGGTTTCTAAGCCGGCCCGCCTATAGAAATCGTTTCTCGAGACGGTCGGCTAGCCAAACCACCTCTAAAAAATGTCATTTTTAGAAGCAGTTGGGCTTGCTAGTCGTCTCTCCATTTCTAGAAGTTGCTGACAATTTGGTCTACCTCTAAAAGTAGATGGAGCATAGTAAATTTCATAACTTTTGCAAAACAATTCGTTTGAAGAAAAACTTTATACCAAAAGTTGATGACTTTCATTTGAAGTCATGTAAGGGTCAAAATTTTTGTTTAAACTTTTTATAATTTGAAATTAATATTTTGGAAAAAGAAATAAATGGTCTTAGATAGAGAAACCTCTTGAACCAAAGTTATAGTACTCCTAGGTGTCTATGACTTTGTAGTTGACTACTTATTTTATTTGAAATCATTTAGTGCCCGAAAATTGTATTTCAAGTTTCTAGATTTTGAAATCCTTTTCTTGAATTTTTAAAAGTACCTTGGATGAAGAAATGAAGTAAACTAAATTTATAGTACTTAGAAGAGATATAAAACTTACAGTTGATGACTTTTCATTTGAAATCATGTAGGTCTCAAAAAAATCTATTTAAATAATGACTTTTAAATTCATATTTCTTAAAATTTTCAAATAGCCTTGGATGAAGAAATGATCTAAACCAAAGAGAGATAAAATTTTCTAGTTCAATTTTTTAATTTGAATTCATTAAGGATCTCAAACATGCATTACAATATTCACTAAAGTGAATACAAAAAGAATATATCAGTTATATAGTGATAAGTGAATTCATTGAGGCGTAGTGGTTAAGGAACCAACAAGTGACACTGAGGTCATGGGTTTGATCCCAAATGACCCATGTGGCCGCACACACGAGTATTTACATGCGTGAAAAATCTTGAGACTTGTGACCGTGTGGGCCTGGCTAGTGGGCCTCTTGTAACACCCTCGGTGTTACCGCGTGTGCTATGCACCTAACTTGGCATGAGCATCTTTTCTTTCGTTGCTATTTGTGGGAGCGAGTGGAATCAATTAGTAATCCTAAAGAGTAATAAAAGTGTTAATCGATAGGTTGCAGCGTTACCGTGTTGTACTTGCTTAGGGTTCAAAATGAATTCTTTCTAGCAAAAATGTTATAGAATGTGTGTGCAAAGCTTTAGTGATAATTGAAGTACAACTCTATTCTTGGCAGTGCTACAAGTGTTTTAGCGTAATAAGTTTGTTAGCTCGTGTTTTTGCTAGCTCGGAAATCGAATTTCAACCAAATCTTTGGCGAGATCAGTGAGCTTAGAAGTAGTTGGCAACCTTGTGTTCGCGAGTTTTTCTTGTTGAAACGTGTTGCCGGCGTAGTCGCGTTTTGGTTTCTGAGGACAGCCCTGGGTGCCCTCTAGGCGGTAGACCCTTTGGTTAAGCCGTAGTTGTGCTGGGGGAGTGTTTGCTTGCACTTTAAAATTCGTGCCCAGCACTTGGGTCGGGCGGGCTAGTGTCTGCGCGCGGTCACCACGCGTGGGTGCCGTCGGCGTCGGGCTGGCCGCGTTGGCCGTTGCTGGTCTCCTTTCGCCGCGCGCTGACTCGCGTCTCCCTCTCGTGTCACGATGCTGCGGCCGCCGTCCTCCTGACGTCGCGTCCGCCTGCAGCCGCTGCCTCCCCCCCCTTGGCCGCGTATTCCGCTGTACGCCATGGCTGCCTGCCGCGGCACGTCCGGGGTCAGCGCGGCGTCGTGTCCGCGTCCGGACCGGCTGACCGGACTGCCGTGCACAGTTTCCCCCTTGCCTTAGTGTTCCGCCTAGGCGCGTCCCCCCCTGTGCGCGCGTCGTCTAGCTGCTGCTCGGAGGTGACGCGGCCGCTGACCTCGCCTCCGCGCGCTGTCGCCTTGCCACAGACTCACTGTCCCCATTTCCGTCCTCAAGCGGCCATCAATTTTCAATTCTTCTCGGCCACAGCTTCGTCTCCTAGCCTGCCATCCGACCAGCCCCTCTGTGCTTCGAGCTTGGCCTCACTGTGCTCCAATTGGAGTTTCTCTGCTTCGCCTGGTTTTAAGGCCGAGCTCAGCCATGTTTCATGGCAACCCATTTCCCTTCCTTCGCATTCCCGATTGATCGCGCAAATTGCTTCGCCGCCACCTGTCACACTCCAATTAAAGGACAATATAGAGTGCATACATCTTATGTGCGCCCCAGGAATAGTCGCACACATAAGCCGACAAATTAACAGAAGCATCATCACTGAGTACATACATAACGTTATTACATCACGTAGTTCTTACATAAACAAACGGAAAGGTAAATAGCAACTCTCAGGCGTAGTGTCTGATCCACAGGGAAGGACGACTGGTTGACCCAAACCTAGAAATCTTCCGGGAAGTCCTCGTAGAAACTGTCATCTGTTACCCATCCGGGATTTTACCCAAAAACAATATAGCAACAAGTGTGAGTACATTTGTACTCCGCAAGTATAGTATGAGGATTCATGAGGCTAAAAAAGGTTAGACACGGTTGACTGCAGTTAGCACTTTTAGTAGTTCAACAATTCATTATTAATCATTATTAAGTGATGCTCAAACTCCCATTTATCCCACATGATCCACTACTAGAATTAAGAAGAGAAAGCATCAGTGTGATCTCATCATCATCATCATAGTTCATCACGTATCAAGTAACCATTTATTCTGTGAGTTTTCCGGGCCGCTCGTGACCGTGAGCACGGCTGTTATAACAGTTTTAACACTCTGCAGAGGTTGTGCATCTTTACCCGTGAGTCGTGTTACCCATATGCCCGGGGCCCGTCGACCCCCTAACACTTCCAAGGTGAGCAGGCAGGGTACACTATGAAGCCTTCCATAGGCCTCTTCTAACCAGTTAGGGCCGCTCGGTTTCCTTGGCAGGCAGATATAGAGAACCCCCTTTCGATGGCACAATTCCCGCAGGCTATACACATCTGAACAGAGGCAGTTCTATACCCAACGTGGCAAGCCCCTCTTGCGCCCTTTCGGGTAATCTCTAACAAGTTAGAAAAGATCCTACTACTGAGCCAAAGTCAGAGCCATTTAACTCCCACGGTTGCACTGTAAGTCCCAACTTTTGCCCTACAGATAAGTCCTTACGGAGGGTTTAGGGCAACATGATCAACATCATTTGCACCATCACCCTATAGTTCCACCATTGTCATCATGATTATCCATTGGTTCCATTAATCAATTTGTAGATCATGTTTAGTTAGAGCACTAGCTTTCTACCCAAATGCAATTAATCCCCATAGGAATCAAGGTACAAGTCATCAATTTGCTAGGAAGTCCTTATAATCGAGCAATATTAGACACATGCATGATGACTATGTTATATAATGAATAGGACAACAAGGTAGGCCCATGCTATACTTGCCTTGGTTCACGAACTGCTGTTGGTCCTGCTGCTCCTCGTACGCGTCCAGATTTCCGACGTACTCCTCACCGTCTGAACTCGAACGACACGAAGTACAACACGCAATTCGGAGCAGACATACAAGCAAAACATAGCTACTATTAGAACAGTACACCAACAATAAATAAATCTGAATAAATGTTTACCAAAATCATCTACGTCTCGCTACGATCACATTGATGTGAATTGCACGAAAATCGGAGCTACAACGCAAAAGTTACGCGCGAAACAAGGTTCCAAAACTAGCTACCAAACTAGACTTAATTGAGAAACTTAAAAGCTTCTAACAGGTCCATCAGTGGCACTAATACGTAGATTACTAAATTACAAAACTAACGCAAGTTGAACGGGTCGAATCGGAGCTAAAACGACGATTTTATACATGTTTTACTGCAGTGGCAAAACTATAAATAGATCAAACTATTTTTGGATTTAAAATAAATCAAAATTTGGATTTATTCGAATGGCCGAGGACTGCGGGTGGAAATATTAAAAAGGATGGGGTCTCTTTAGCAAAAGCACCCGCGAAGGGGTATCGGCTGCTCTCGTCCGTTGATCTCGCGATGAACGGCTAGGAAAGAAAGGGGGGAGAAGAGAGGGCCGGCCGCCGGAGCCGAGGAAGAACGCGGCGGCGCCGCCATTGCCGGCGACCGGAAGCTCACCGGAGCTGCTCGCCCGGGCGCTACAGGGCACCATTTTCAAAAGTAAACGGTCCGGAGCGAGGAGGGGAGGATGGCGAACGCATCCCGGGGCAAAACGCGGGCACGGGGCCACCCGCACGGCGTACCCGCCATAGCCGACGGTGGTGAGCTCATCGGAGCAGTGGGATTGGGCGCTACAGAGCCCCATTCTCCAAACAAACTTCACAGGGAGAATGCAGAGGGGATAGGGATTCCGTTTTCGCCACAAGTGCGGCCGGGGAAAAGCCCGAAGGGCACCCGCCATGGACGGCGGCGAGAAGCCCGTCGGAGCTCGCGTAAGCGGGCCCTAGAGGCCACAAATCGCCACGGGAGAGGGACGGGGAGAAAGAGGGGAACGCGGGGGTGCTCACCAAGCGGACAACCGGAGTCGAGGCAGCTCGGGGGCGATGACCGGCGAAGTGGGGCGGACGGCGGACGGGGCGCTCCGGCGGTGCATTGCTGCGGCTTCGGGTGCTCAAATGAGGGGGGGAATGGAGCGGGAAATGCAGCCGGGGAAGGGGCGAAGGGGGTTGCGGCTCCCTTTTAAGGCCGGGCGCGGGGCATGGAGGCGCTCCCACGACGCAGGGACGTGGGCGCGGCCGGTTGCGGCTTGACCGGCATTAGAGCGGGGGAAGCGGTTGGGGAGAAGAAACATCTGACGAGCGGGCCCCGACTGTCAGCGACTCAGAAGAAGGGAGTGGGGCGCGGCAACGGCGCCTGATCCGGTTGGGCTGGGCCACGTTCCAAGAGGAACGCGCGAGAGGGAGAAGGGGATGGGCCGGCCGGGAAACGGGCCAACAGGCCGATTCCGAGGAAAGAAAAGAAGGCGGGAAAGAATTCATTTTCCTTTTTCAAATTTGATTTTCAATTCACATTTCCAAATGATTTTCAAATCCTTTCAAAAATTTGTCAAAACCACTCATCACAAAAATACTTGTGCAACAGCATGCACGCATGAACATTTTCTAACCTTATGATTGATTTTAATTTCCCAAAAATTTATTATCCCCTAAATTTGAATGCACAACAAATTCATATTTAAATCAAATTTATCTATTTTTAAATAATACGAAAATTTAGGGTGTCACAATTCTACCCCCCTTAAAAGAATTTCGTCCTCGAGATTGGATGATGCTTACTCAAAAAGCTGTGGATAAGACTTTCTCAGATCTTCTTCTCTTTCCCACGTAGATTCATCTTCTGAATAACGATTCCATTGCACTCTGCATATCTTAATAGTGCGGCTCCTGGTAACTCTTTCTGTAGTTTCAAGAATCTTTACCGGATACTCCTCATACGTGAGATCTTCTTTAACAGTAAGCTCCTCCAAGGGAATCTGCTCTTCTGGTACCCGCAAACACTTTTTCAACTGTGAAACATGGAACACATCATGCACACCTGATAAACTTTCTGGCAATTCCAATTGATAAGTCACTTCTCTACGTCTCTCCAGAATCTTGAAAGGTCCTACATATCTCGGTGCTAACTTGCCCTTCATATTGAATCTTCTCACATTTCTCATTGGTGACACTTTCAAATACACATAGTCACCTACTTTGAAACTCAACTCTCTCCTTCGGATATCAGCATAGCTCTTCTGTCTAGACTGTGCTACTCTCAAATTATCCCTGATCATCCTCACTTGTTCCTCTGCATTGCGTAGGACATCAGGTCCAAACACTTGGGTCTCACCTGTCTGATTCCAGAATAGAGGTGTTCTACACTTTCGTCCATATAAAGCTTCGAATGGCGCCATCTTGAGACTTTTCTGGTGACTGTTGTTGTATGAAAACTCAGCATATGACAAACTCTTATCCCAACTAGTACCATACTGTAAGGCACAAGCTCTCAACATATCTTCCAAGATTTGATTGGTCCTTTCGGTCTGTCCATCAGTTTGGGGGTGATATGCCGAACTGAAATTTAACTTGGTTCCCAAAGCACTGTGTACCTTACGCCAAAAATGTGATGTAAACTGAGTTCCTCGGTCAGATACGATCTTCTTTGGAACCCCATGTAGACATAAGGCACAAGCTCTCAACATATCTTCCAAGATTTGATTGGTCCTTTCGGTCTGTCCATCAGTTTGGGGGTGATATGCCAAACTGAAATTTAACTTGGTTCCCAAAGCACTGTGTACCTTACGCCAAAAATGTGATGTAAACTGAGTTCCTCGGTCAGATACGATCTTCTTTGGAACCCCATGTAGACATACTATTCTCTCCATATACAACTCCGCTAGCTTTGCACCACTATAAGTGGTTTTGACTGGCAAGAAGTGGGCTACCTTAGTAAGTCGATCCACTATTACCCAGATCGAATCATATCCTTGTTGAGTGCGGGGCAACCCAATAATGAAGTCCATACCAACTTCTTCCCATTTCCACTCTGGTACTTTCATTGGTTGCAACAATCCTGCAGGCCTTTGGTGCTGAGCCTTCACCCTTTGACAAGTGTCACATATGGCCACATACTCAGCCACATCCCTTTTCAAGCCATACCACCAATACTTCTCTTTGAGGTCCAAGTACATCTTGGTGCTTCCAGGGTGTATAGAATAAGCAGAATCATGTGCCTCTCGCAGAATCATATCACGGATAGCTTTCACTTCAGGTACACATATCCTTTTTCCAAACCATAGAGTACCATTCTCATCCAACCGGAAACCTGGTGCCTTTCCAACAACTACATGCTCAGCAATCTCCTTTAATTTCTCATCCTCCAACTGACCTTTACGTATCTCTTGCTCCAATGTAGGTTCTATAGCCAATTCTACTACATTATTGACAAAACCCAAGTTGAGATGCTCTATTTCAGCTCGCAACTCTGCTGGTATAAATGTCAACTGAAGTCCGTTGGCATAGCTCTTCCGGCTAAGTGCATCGGCAACAACATTTGCCTTTCCAGGATGATAATGCACTTCCAGATCATAATCTTTAATTAATTCCAGCCAACGACGTTGCCTTAAGTTCAACTCGGACTGAGTAAAAATATATTTTAAACTCTTGTGGTCAGTGTAGATGTCACACTTATGTCCGATCAAATAATGCCTCCAGATTTTCAGAGCATGGACAACTGCGGCTAATTCCAAGTCATGGGTTGGGTAATTCAGTTCATGCTTTCTCAACTGCCTGGATGCATAGGCCACAACCTTTCCTTCTTGCATAAGCACACATCCAAGGCCTAGGCGAGATGCATCACAATAAATAGAGAAGTTCTTACTTAAATCAGGTAGGGTCAACACCGGGGCTGTTGTCAACCTTTTCTTTAGCTCCTCAAAGTTAGCCTGACATTTGTCTGACCAAACAAATTTGGCATTCTTCTCTAATAGGGCTGTCATAGGCTTGGCTAGCTTAGAGAACCCTTCAATAAACCTTCTATAGTATCCAGCCAAACCCAAAAAGCTACGGATTTCACTAGCATTGACTGGGGCTTTCCAATTCAACACATCTTGCACTTTACTAGGATCTACGGCTATTCCACCGTTAGAGACCACATGTCCTAGAAAAGATACTTCTTTCAGCCAGAACTCACATTTGCTCTTTTTTGCATATAATTTATGTTCCCTGAGTTTTTGTAAGACTAACCTTAAGTGTTCAGCATGTTCCTCTTCATTTTGGGAGAATACTAGGATATCATCTATGAATACCACTACAAACTTATCCAAGTACTCCATGAATACTTTGTTCATTAGATACATAAAGTATGCAGGTGCATTTGTCAATCCAAAAGACATCACTGTATACTCATAAAGGCCATATCTGGTAGTAAATGCTGTCTTGGGTATGTCAGATGCACGAATTTTTAGTTGGTGATATCCAGAACGGAGGTCAATTTTTGAGAACACACAAGCACCTTTCAGCAGATCAAATAAATCATCAATTCTAGGGAGTGGGTATTTGTTCTTGATGGTGACTTCATTAAGGGACCTATAATCGACACACATCCTTCGTGTGCCATCTTTCTTATCCACAAATATAACAGGTGCTCCCCAAGGTGAAGAACTAGGACGAATAAAACCTTTCTCTTGCAATTCCTTAATTTGTTTCTTTAGTTCCTCTAATTCGTTTACCCCCATTCTATATGGTCTCTTAGCTATGGGTGCAGTTCCAGGTAAAAGCTCGATAAGGAATTCGATGTCGCGATCGGGTGGCATACCTGGCAATTCATCGGGGAACACGTCCGGGAATTCATCCACCACCTGGTTCTCCTGGTTAGCAACATCGCTCAGCTGATTGACGGTGGCGGTAGGTTGAGCTTGCACTTCCACTTCAACACAAATTCTATCACCACTTGGAGATGTCACAACCACAGATTTCTCCTGACATTGTATCACTGCCCTATGTTGCTTCATCCAATCCATTCCCAGGATGAGGTCAATTCCAGCGGTTCTCAGAACAATTGGATTTACCTTGAAAGCTACCCCCCTTAAAAATATACTAGTAGAAAGGCTCCAATAATTTGCTGGCATGCTACCCCTCGGTGAATTAACTAGCATGGGATCCTTCATGGCACACAGGGGTATGCTATGCATTCTAACAAAAGCTTGGGATATGAAAGAATGCGAGGCACCGGAATCGAAAAGTACGGTAGCGGAGATGGAGTTGACGCTAAACGTACCCAGCATAACCTCAGGCGCCTCCTGAGCTGATTCCGACGACACATGATTCACCTTGCCGGTGAACGGAGGTCGAGCGTTGGGTCTCTGGTTGTTCTGCTGGTTCTGCGGAGCCTGCCGGTTCTGCTTCTTTGGGCACTAGTACGAATAGTGTCCCACCTCTCCACAGTTGTAATAGGCATTGGGATTGCCTGGGGTGCCACTCTTGATTGGGGCATTGTTGGGCACTCCCTGACGTGGAGCTTGGTTGCTAGCTTGCTGTTGCTGGGGGCGCTGCTGACTCTGATTACCCAACTGCGGTGGGTACGGGGGACGCTACAGGTACTGGTTCCTCTGGGGGTACTGGCCCTTGTTCCATTGGTTGGGTGGCCCTTGGTTCCTCTGCGGGAAACCTTGCTGCGGAAAGGCTCGCGGGCGAGTGTTGCTACCCGATGCCTGTCCCTGGAGCTTCCTCTTCTTGAGGTCCATTTCCTTACGCTTGTTATCAATTACAATGGCACGGTCCACCAACTCTTGGAAATTGGCATATTTGTTGGACATCAGTTGCAGTTGGAGTCCATCATACAACCCCTTCAGAAAACGGGGCTGTTTGTCAGAATCCCTAGCCACTTCAGCCGGGGCATATCGCGACAATTGTGCAAACTTGTCGCGGTATTCCGCCACAGACATGGACCCTTGCTTGAGAGCCCGGAACTCCTCTTGCTTCAGCTCAATAAGTCCCTCAGGGATGTGATAGGACCTAAAGTTCTCTGTGAACTCTTTCCATGTGACCTCTGGAGCATTCTCAGGACGTCCATACTGGAATGACTCCCACCAATCCTGAGCAGCTCCTTGGAGTTGGCCTGAGGCGTACAAGACTTTCTCCAAGTCGTTGCACTGTGCAATGTTTAGCTGCTTTTCCACAGCTCTCAGTCAGTCATCCGCCTCCATAGGTTCAGAGGCGTGTGTGAACACAGGTGGGCGTCCCTTTAGAAACTCACCACGCTTGTCACGGACCTGCACAGGGGGGGGGGTGCTCCTGCGGGTTGCTCACCGAGACGGTCCATCACGGTCTGCATGAGCTGCGCTTGCATGGCCATCAACTGCTCAATGGTCACCGGCGGTGGCAGAGGTGGGTCCACCAAGGCTCCGTGTCCACGACCACGGCCACGGCCTCGGCCACGTCCTCCTCTGGCGGCCATCTGTTTCCAAGCAAATGTGCAAACTTTTAGAGATCTCCCAAAAATTTACAAATTATTTACAAAAGGTAAATAACATAATTAAAAATTTCTGGACGAGTGTCTACAACAGCAGACCGAAAACTGGAGTATAACTCAAGTTCCAGAAATCCAAAATAAGCGTGGCATACATCGTTGGAAAGCTTAAAGAGTCTGCTACAACTTTTGTATAGAACTTTTTCACTGATACAGACGGCAACATCATCAAAAACTGAGCTAAACAATTTCTGTTCTAGGTTACAGACTGCACAGACTTGCCAGGTTGTAGCAGGCATATCTCTCAAACCAGAATTGATAATGAGGTGATTCCAGTGGGAAATGAGAGGTACACAAGTCTAGTTCTTCCCACAAAAATTTCATAATTTTCAGACGTAGAGATTTAGAGATATGAGACAAACATTGCAGACTGCTCTGAGAAACAGCACAGCAGTAAAGCAGAAATTTAAACCCCAACTAAGATAAACAAACACTAACTTAAGGTTTTGATAAAAAGAACATGTGGACAAGCCCACACTGTTCCAGCAATCAAACAAACTCCAAATCAACCAAGTCCATCAACACAACCAACGATACAACGAAAAGTTCACAAAACATACACAAACTTGACACGACTCTCGATTCTAAAACGCATTTAGCAAGACGGGGCTGCAAACACCTAAGGAGCGCGATCCACCATGGTGAACACCCTAGCCTTCTTCTTGTAAATGGTAGGCTGTCCTAGCTGAACGGTCATCTCATCTATCTGGTTCTGAAGGCGCTTTTCAGATTTTTGCGCTGCACGAAGCTCTTCCCTGAGTGCTTCATTGACCTCCTGCATGGCGCTGAGGTGCCTCACTGTGGTGTCCAAGGTGGGATCAGAAGCTGGAGGAGCCAACACCGCCCATGTCTTCTCCCTCGGGTCATAGCGTGGGAGATACCGGTAGCGATCGTTCTGCATATCCTCAAAACGCCTACCATGGTAATGCAGGTACGCCGCCTGCGCAGCATCTTCCATGCTGTCATAGACACTGGCACGCCTGGCTCGGTGGCTATGGGTGGTCACAATATCCTGAGATTGGTCGGTGTTGTTCCAGGCGGTGATGATCACATTGGTCTTCCAGTACGTCGCCTCCACTGGATGTGTGTGCTCCGCACAGTAGTACTTCACAGAGGCAGGAAACTCTGGATAGTACTCAGCTAGCATGGTGGTGAGGAGGTTGTGGTAGTGGGCATCTTCGGGAGCTTCCTTAAACTTGTTCCTGGTGGACCATCCTATCTCTTCTGGCTCCTCTGATGCAGCTGGGGAGGGCACTGGTGTTGGTGCAGAAGCAGCCTGGGATGCTGGTGGAGGTGTAGCAGCGGGGATTGGCGCATCCACATGTGGGATGGGTGCAGCCACGGGAGTCGAAGCGGGTCCATCAGATGCAGCATCTGAAAATGCCTCCTCCTCCATGGGTTCCTCCTCTTCCTCGTTAGTGATGTGGACGACCTCTGGCTCCACTGGTGGTACTGCTGGTGGTGCTGGTGGAGCAGGAGCTGCTGGAACGAACTGGGCGACGTAGGCAGCGGCACTGAGGCGAGGCATCTATAGTTTTGATATAAAATATTATCAGAGTCAATATTTTATGCAATAGAATAAAGAATAGAGCATAAAATTTTTAATAAAATATCAAGAGTGAGGTAGTAGCAAATAAATAAATAAAATCAATCTCCTAGAAACGACCATTTCTACCTAGGTTTGCGTCCTACAGTCGACACAGCTCTGATACCAATTTGTCACACTCCAATTAAAGGACAATATAGAGTGCATACATCTTATGTGCGCCCCAGGAATAGTCGCACACATAAGCCGACAAATTAACAGAAGTATCATCACTGAGTACATACATAACGTTATTACATCACGTAGTTCTTACATAAACAAACGGAAAGGTAAATAGCAACTCTCAGGCGTAGTGTCTGATCCACAGGGAAGGACGACTGGTTGACCCAAACCTAGAAATCTTCCGGGAAGTCCTCGTAGAAACTGTCATCTGTTACCCATCCGGGATTTTACCCAAAAACAATATAGCAACAAGTGTGAGTACATTTGTACTCCGCAAGTATAGTATGAGGATTCATGAGGCTCAAAAAGGTTAGACACGATTGACTACAGTTAGCACTTTTAGTAGTTCAACAATTCATTATTAATCATTATTAAGTGATGCTCAAACTCCCATTTATCCCACATGATCCACTACTAGAATTAAGAAGAGAAAGCATCAGTGTGATCTCATCATCATCATCATAGTTCATCACGTATCAAGTAACCATTTATTCTGTGAGTTTTTCGGGCCGCTCGTGACCGTGAGCACGGCTGTTATAACAGTTTTAACACTCTGCAGAGGTTGTGCATCTTTACCCGTGAGTCGTGTTACCCATATGCCCGGGGCCCGTCGACCCCCTAACACTTCCAAGGTGAGCAGGCAGGGTACACTATGAAGCCTTCCATAGGCCTCTTCTAACCAGTTAGGGCCGCTCGGTTTCCTCGGCAGGCAGATATAGAGAACCCCCTTTCGATGGCACAATTCCCGCAGGCTATACACATCTGAACAGAGGCAGTTCTATACCCAACGTGGCAAGCCCCTCTTGCGCCCTTTCGGGTAACCTCTAACAAGTTAGAAAAGATCCTACTACTGAGCCAAAGTCAGAGCCATTTAACTCCCACGGTTGCACTGTAAGTCCCAGCTTTTGCCCTACAGATAAGTCCTTACGGAGGGTTTAGGGCAACATGTCAACATCATTTGCACCATCACCCTATAGTTCCACCATTGTCATCATGATTATCCGTTGGTTCCATTAATCAATTTGTAGATCATGTTTAGTTAGAGCACTAGCTTTCTACCCAAATGCAATTAATCCCCATAGGAATCAAGGTACAGGTCATCAATTTGCTAGGAAGTCCTTATAATCGAGCAATATTAGACACATGCATGATGACTATGTTATATAATGAATAGGACAACAAGGTAGGCCCATGCTATACTTGCCTTGGTTCACGAACGGCTGTTGGTCCTGCTGCTCCTCGTACGCGTCCGGATTTCCGATGTACTCCTCACCGTCTGAACTCGAACGACACGAAGTACAACACGCAATTCGGAGCAGACATACAAGCAAAACATAGCTACTATTAGAACAGTACACCAACAATAAATAAATCTGAATAAATGTTTACCAAAATCATCTACATCTCGCTACGATCACATTGACGCGAATTGCACGAAAATCGGAGCTACGACGCAAAAGTTACGCGCGAAACAAGGTTCCAAAACTAGCTACCAAACTAGACTTAATTGAGAAACTTAAAAGTTTCTAACAGGTCCATCAGTGGCACTAATACATAGATTACTAAATTACAAAACTAACGCAAGTTGAACGGGTCGAATCGGAGCTAAAACGACGATTTTATACACGTTTTACTGCAGTGGCAAAACTGTAAATAGATCAAACTATTTTTGGATTTAAAATAAATCAAAATTCGGATTTATTCGAATGGCCGAGGACTGCAGGTGGAAATATTAAAAAGGATGGGGTCTCTTTAGCAAAAGCACCCGCGAAGGGGTATCGGCTGCTCTCGTCCGTTGATCTCGCGATGAACGGCTAGGAAAGAAAGGGGGGAGAAGAGAGAGGGCCGGCCGCCGGAGCCGAGGAAGAACGCGGCGGTGCCGCCATTGCCGGCGACCGGAAGCTCACCGGAGCTGCTCGCCCGGGCGCTACAGGGCACCATTTTCAAAAGTAAACGGTCCGGAGCGAGGAGGGGAGGATGGCGAACGCATCCCGGGGCAAAACGCGGGCACGGGGCCACCCGCACGGCGTACCCGCCATAGCCGACGGTGGTGAGCTCATCGGAGCAGTGGGATTGGGCGCTACAGAGCCCCATTCTCCAAACAAACTTCACAGGGAGAATGCGGAGGGGATAGGGATTCCGTTTTCGCCACAAGTGCGGCCGGGGAAAAGCCCGAAGGGCACCCGCCATGGACGGCGGCGAGAAGCCCGTCGGAGCTCGCGTAAGCCGACCCTAGAGGCCACAAATCGCCACGGGAGAGGGACGGGGAGAAAGAGGGGAACGCGGGGGTGCTCACCGAGCGGACAACCGGAGTCGAGGCAGCTCGGGGGCGATGACCGGCGAAGTGGGGCGGACGGCGGACGGGGCGCTCCGGCGGTGCGTTGCTGCGGCTTCGGGTGCTCAAATGAGGGGGGGGGAATGGAGCGGGAAATGCAGCCGGGGAAGGGGCGAAGGGGGTTGCGACTCCCTTTTAAGGCCGGGCGCGGGGCATGGAGGCGCTCCCACGACGCAGGGACGTGGGCGCGGGCGGTTGCGGCTTGACCGGCATTAGAGCGGGGGAAGCGGTTGGGGAGAAGAAACATCTGACGAGCGGGCCCCGACTGTCAGTGACTCAGAAGAAGGGAGTGAGGCGCGGCAACGGCGCCTGATCCGATTGGGCTGGGCCGCGGCCCAAGAGGAACGCGCGAGAGGGAGAAGGGGATGGGCCGGCCGGGAAACGGGCCAACAGGCCGATTCCGAGGAAAGAAAAGAAGGCGGGAAAGAATTCATTTTCCTTTTTCAAATTTGATTTTCAATTCGCATTTCCAAATGATTTTCAAATCCTTTCAAAAATTTGTCAAAACCACTCATCACAAAAATACTTGTGCAACAACATGCATGCATGAACATTTTCTAACCTTATGATTGATTTTAATTTCCCAAAAATTTATTATCCCCTAAATTTGAATGCACAACAAATTCATATTTAAATCAAATTTATCTATTTTTAAATAATACGAAAATTTAGGGTGTCAAACCACCTCCGCCCCACCCCACGCACATTTACCGGATCGCTGCCGCCACCGGAGCGCGGCTGACACGTTTGTGCCGCCTCGGTGCGCCGCCGCATTGCTCGGGTCGCACGTGGCCAGCCTCCTCTATCACTCTACTGCTTTAGCGAGCGCTGCGGCTAGGTCCTAGGTATGCTCTAGATGCTCTAGCACTCGCCTTTTGGCTTCGCGGCGGGATTGGGTGGCTGGAACGATCGCGCCATCGCCGCCTTTGGCCGCTCGTCGTGGCCACCGGTCCCGCGAGCTCTGCTACCCCTGTGCCTCCGCCTAGGGTAGGCGCTTGGGCCGTAAGTGCTGGTCGGCCCGTTGCCTGGGTCGGCGAGAGCCTGAGCTCGCTGGCGTGGCCGGGCAGTGCCGGCCGGTGCTGCTCCGGCGGGCTCGGGGTGTCGGGGACCGAGCGGTTGTGAAGACAGCTTTTCGGAAGGGTCTTCTTGCAAGACTCGTGAGGGTGGGAATAGTGCCTAGGTTGGTCGCAGATTTCCAGGCAGTTCAGGGGCTTGGTTGCAAGTTTGCCGGGGCGCGCGTGCGGGCTGTCCGCGTGGGCCGCCCGGCGCTCGCGGGCCGCGTGTTGCTGGGCCACGGCGGCAGGTGCGCGCGCGCATGGGCTCGGGTGGGCCAATTTGGGTGGGCCGCGCGGTCGGGCCGCCTAGGAAAACAGTTTTCTGGATTTAGCGATTTTAGAAATACTTTGTAATTTAGTTTTTGAAGCAACTTTGAGGAATTTTAATGACCTGTGTAAATGTCCAAAAATCATGAAACCACTTTTGTTGACTTTCTAAACTCATGCCCTGTCAGATAGTAATTTTCTTTTGTGCAATACTGTAGTGTTGCTCGGTCGTTTAAATTAATGCTAAGCGACGTTTCTTTTACTGCAACCAATTTTGTAGGAATTTTCGTGGCAAATCGAGGATAGCCCTAGCTCTAAAAATTTTACAGTAGATGCTTAATATTGTTAGATGCTTACGGTAATTTTTATGGCCATCAAATAGCTTGTTCGTTAGGGTAGCTAATTTTTCCCTAAGTAGTGCCTGCAGTAAATCGGTAATCGGAAAGTAGTGCGCTTGATGGTTGTGGGGGTCGTTTTGCATCAAGTCAACCTTGTTAGTAGAAAGAATGATAGCTTAGCATATTAGCTATTAGAGTTACCGTTGTCACCTTTTTAAGTGTGGTCCTATCATTGCATGCATGTAGATCACAAGGGAGTCGAGTACGTGGCAGTGGAGGAGCCGGACTACGAGGAGGTCATCGAGGAGTACGAGGAGGAAATCTTCGTACCTGAGGAGTTCCAGGAGCCGCCCGCTACTGACACCTCTGACTGTGCACCTGCCCAAGGCAAGCCCCGGTGCATAACCCTTATTTTTGCAAATCTGATATATATTTAAATGTCGTGCATTTAAGTTATAGGAATTTCTATGATACCCACATGCATATATATTTATACCCATGAGTCTTACTAGTACAGGATCATATAGTTGCTTCGCTTAGGATCTTCGGTAGGGTGAGTAACCTGTCGTTGCTCACAATAGGGAGTTACCCTGATGATTCTTACATTTTGGGTAAATGGTGGAAAGGAAATGGCGACCGGGCAGGGATGTGGTATGGTTATTGGTGGGTGTAGCAAGTTGTGTCCCGCGGCCACAGGGCACAATTGGGTTGCACTGTTTCCCTGTCCGTGTCAATTAAGGACCGTTTGTTGCATGGACCCTGGTCAAGTCACAGATCTCCTTATCCCGAGCATATACTAGCGGATGGGGGCTAGGAAGACTTGTTACTCTCTTGTCATGGGCTCCGGCTCTTTTCGGACAGACTGATTGGAGGCGGGGATAGGTGGAGGTCTTAGCACCGTACTGAGGCCGGGTCTCGAGTACGGGAGCTAGGAGTCCAAGTTTGGACGGGGACCTGGAAACCTGTGACAGGAGGGGAACGGGTTGGTCTTGCTTGTGCCTGGGGTACAAGCGAGGCGTGTGTTCTTCAGGGTACCCAGCTGGGCACATTGATTCGCGAATCGCCGTTTCTGTGTGACGGTACGGCTTGACTATGCTCTGGCATCGTAGTAAGAACTGGACATTGAAAGAGGGAGAAATGATTCTGTTTGCTCAACCCTTGCTTGATTATAGCATAGGTGCTTACATAGACTATTGGTTAATGAATAAAATATGGCTTCTAAAAGTTAAGAAATTAAGGACACAATTTTAGTGATGTTTTGCGCATGCAAGAAACCCACCAGCCATAAAGCCTATCATGATCCGTGAGAGTCGGGAAATATAATTCCCAGTCGGGTAAGTCTTGCGAGTACGTTGTGTACTCAGGGTTTATTTTTACCCCTGTTGCAGGTGCACTTTGAGCAGGTTTGTCTTGTGTGGAGGATTCTTCTGATGGGCACAGACGGATTCTCATCGCTTCCGCTAGATGTTATTTTACTTCCGCTGTTAATTATTGCACTCTGAACCTCTGGTATTGTAATAACTGTTTCAAGACTCTGTGTTGTATAAAATGGACTAAGTATTGTAAGTTTGTACTCATTATTGGATCCCGGGTGTAAAATGTGGAGCGTTCGAGTTCTCCCGTCGGGTGTGCTCGACGGAATCATCTGGTGTAGCTCACTTTCAGGGCTCTTAGTGCCTAGTGGAAGGCAAGCGCCCTGAAAGCGTGCTAAACTGGGTGATTCCGCCACAGGTGGTATCAGAGCCAATAATGAGCTTACAAGCTAAATCACCTATTTCAAAAGGCTTAAAAATTTGACCAACAAAAGGTTTATAAAAATTAGGATGCGGTAAAGTCGACGTAGTTAAGTATTAAGCCCTAGCAATATGGTTTACTAGGATAGTGGCACTGTTTTTCCTAACTATCTTCTGCAGGTACACTAACTTACGTTGCGTAAGGAAACGCTAGTTTCGGAAGTGAGTGTACGATGTGCCAAAGTTTAGCGAAAGGCCGCTATATTTCCGGCTTGAGTGAGCGTGTAGGGCGATGCATGCATCCCAAAGTTAAAAAAAACCTAGTTAATTTAAAAACCCCTTCACGATAATCACATATAGTAACAGGGTAGAATAAGAATTAAAATGAATTGCTTTAATCCTTTCGAAGGCCGTATCATCGTCTCAGTCTCGTTCTCTAAATCGGGAGAAGTGCCCTAATGGTTGGTTCTTATCTGTTACAGATGAACCTGAGGTCCGGTCGCGGGGCAGCTGGGTCTGTTCACGGGAGTACCAGCGCTGGAGCGGGCCGTGACCCGGAGGGCCGCGACCCGGAGAATGGACGCGAGAATGTCGGGGAGAGTCACGACGCCCCACGCTTGGCTCCTCTTCCGCCGCCACCGCCGCTTCTGATGACTCAAGCGGAGATGATGGCGGAGTTGTTAGCTTCTCGCCGTGAGACGACCCGTGCCGGCTGTCGGTGGCCTCGCTCGTGGGGGTCCCGGTGGCAACGGTGGGGACGGGGGCGGTGCCCGTGGTCTTGAGAGGCCCTGTTCGTATCAGGACTTCTTGAAGACTAACCCGCCCACATTCGCGCCGACTGCAGAGCCTCTGGACGCGGAGCATTGGCTTCGTGTGCTGGAGCAAAAGTTTCTGCTGCTCACGGTGACCGATGAGCAGAAGGTGCGCTTCGCCGCACAGCAGCTGCTGGGGCCTGCCAGCGCTTGGTGGGATACCTTTAACGCCATGCAGCAGGCGGACCACCAGGTGACCTGGCAGGAGTTCACTGCTGCTTTCCGAGAGTACTTCATTCCGGTGGGCGCTCTGAACAGGAAGCTCTCGGAGTTCTTGGACCTGAAGCAGGGAAGCTTGTCCGTGATGGATTATGTCAACAAGTTCAACCACTTGGCACAGTATGCTGGCACTCATGTGGACACAGATGAGAAGAAGAGGGACCGCTTTTACCGTGGCCTCTCTTGTGTTCTACAGAAAGAACTGTACACTGGGAACTACCAGACTTTTGTCACCCTGATGAATGCAGCCATTGCTATGGAGGGTCTGCAGCATGACACTCAGGCCGAGTGGAAGCGCAAGCGGGGGATTTTCTGGGTCCTCTGGTCACCAGCAGGCGCAGAAGATGCAGTCTGTTAAGAGGATGTCCTACCATTCTCTTGGTGGACAGCCATCGCGACAGCCTCAGCAGACTCGTCAGGCTCCAACGACTCAGTACCGTGCACCTTCCCAGCAGGTGCAACAGCTACAGGGACAACAGTTTCCACCTCGTCAGGGCCAGATGGTCAAGTCTACTGGCTGTTTCAAGTGTGGCAAGGAGGGCCACTTTGCTCGGGAGTGTCCCAAGAACCGGCCTGTTCAGTCTGCTCAGCCGTCTGCCAACTCTCGGCTGATCAAGAGGACGGTTATCAAGAAGAAAGCCCAAGTGAGCCGTTCAGGACAGTTGAACTATACGGAGGCTGAGGAAATATTACAGGATCAACCTGTGATGGCTGGTATGTTCACCATCAACTCTCACCCAGCACTTGTGTTATTTGATTCTGGAGCATCGCATTCATTTATGAGCATGGGGTATGCGGAGAGGCATAATCTACCTATTATGGCCATCCCTAAGGCCTATAGAATCAGCACTCCGGGTGCGAACATGTTTATCAACACCCGGACGGATACTGTCAGTTTAGTGCTAGCCACCCACAGTTATCGCCTTCAGTTCATGTTGCTACCTGGGCATGGCATTGATGCAATACTGGGCATGAAATGGCTGAAGGTTTACGGGGTAGTGTTGGACCTTAAGCGGAGGGTTGTTGAGTTACGACTTCCTAGGTCTGAGGATAGGATGTCTCTTCTCATTCCCTCAGAACTCACTTCGCCAGTTGCTGCAAATGTGGAAGTCTCTTCTGATCTCACCTCTATTCTAGCGGTCTGTGAGTTCCCAGATGTTTTTCCTGATGATCTGCCTGGGTTACCACCGGATAGAGATGTGGAGTTCACCATTGAGTTAGAGCCGGGCACTGCTCCTATTTCTAGGCGCCCCTACCGTATGGCACCGAAGGAGCTAGCTGAAATGAAGAAACAGTTAGAAGAGTTGCGGAATAATGGGTTCATCCGTCCTAGTTCTTCACCTTGGGGTTGTCCTGCCATTTTTGTGAAGAAGAAGGATGGCACTCTTCGCATGTGTGTGGATTACCGTCCCCTCAACGCGGTGACCATTAAGAACAAGTACCCTTTGCCTCGTATTGATGCCTTGTTTGATCAATTAGCTGGGGCAAGAGTGTTCTCTAAAATAGATCTTCGGTCGAGGTATCATCAGATAAAGATCCGGCCACAAGATATACCAAAGGCAGCTTTTTCTACTAGGTATGGGTTGTACGAGTACCTAGTCATGTCTTTCGGTCTCACAAATGCTCCTGCATTTTTCATGTATCTCATGAATTCAGTCTTTATGCCGGAGTTGGATAAGTTTGTAGTAGTTTTCATCGATGACATCTTGATTTATTCCAAGAATGAAGAAGAGCATGCACGGCATCTCCGCACCGTCCTGACCCGGTTGCGAGAGCACAAGCTGTACGCTAAGTTCAGCAAGTGTGAGTTTTGGTTGGATCGAGTTCAGTTCTTGGGACATGTTCTGACCCCTGAGGGTGTGTCTGTAGATCCTAGCAAGGTTCAGGATGTGTTGAATTGGAGATCTCCTGCCTCCGTGCATCAGATCTGACAGTTTCTGGGTCTTGCCGGATACTATCGGCGTTTCATTCCAGATTTCTCTAAAATAGCCCAACCCATGACCAAGTTACTTCAGAAGGATGCCAAGTTTGTATGGAGTTCGGCTTGTGAAGAAGCTTTTTAGGCCTTGAAGAAGTTCCTTACCTCAGCTCCTGTTCTGGCTCAACCGGATATTGAGAAGCCTTTTGATGTTTATTGTGATGCCTCCAGGACTGGGCTTGGGTGTGTGCTTATGCAAGAGGGGCGTGTGATAGCATATGCTTCGCGCCAACTGAAAAAGCATGAAGTGAATTACCCAACCCATGATTTAGAGCTAGCTGCAGTGGTGCACGCTCTAAAAATTTGGAGACACTATTTGTTGGGGAATAAAGTGCATATTTTTACGGACCATAAGAGCCTTAGATATATTTTTACTCAACCTGAGTTGAATCTGAGGCAGAGGAGATGGCTTGAGTTAATTAAAGATTACAACTTGGAGGTCCATTATCATCCGAGAAAAGCTAATGTGGTGGCTGATGCTTTGAGCCGTAAGTCCCATGTGCCTAGTGAAGGACCCTTGCCTCTCTCTCACTCTGCAGTGTTAGCACAGATTGCTTTAGTCTCAGATTTACTTGAGCAAATCATCGCGGAGTAAAGGTATGATGTTTTGGAGATTCCCCACATCAAGAAGTTGATGGCTGAAGGGCGTGGTCCGCGCTTTAGCATTGATGAGCAAGGTGTGGTGAAGTACAAGAACCGGTTAGTGGTTCCCGGTAATGAGGAGCTGAGAAGGAAGATTCTGGAGGAAGCCCACCAATCCAAGTTATCGATTCACCCGGGGAGTAACAAAATGTACCATGATCTGCATCAGCTGTATTGGTGGTCATACATGAAGCAGGATATCACCAAGTATATTGCTGAGTGTGATATTTGTGGAAGAGTTAAGGCAGACCATCTGCGGAGGCCGGGTTTTCTGCAGCCTTTGCCTATTCCGGTCTGGAAGTAGGAAGATATTTCCATGGATTTTATTACAGGATTACCTCGCACCGCCAAGGGCCATGATTCTATTTGGGTCATTGTGGATCGCCTCACTAAGACTGCTCATTTTCTTCCAGTGGGTACTAGGTATACAGCCTCGCAGTATGCCAAGCTGTACTTTGACCGCATTGTGATCCTTCATGGAGTTCCACTTACCATCGTCTCGGACCGTGGAGCAGTGTTCATGTCACGGTTTTGGACGCAACTCCAAGAATGCCTTGGTACTCGCCTTCTCAGAAGTTCAGCCTATCATCCCCAAACTGATGGTCAGACAGAGAGGGTGAATCAAGTGCTTGAAGATATGTTAAGAGCTTGTGTCATCTCTTTTCCTGAAAAGTGGGACGAATGTTTGAAGTTGGCCGAGTTTTCTTATAATAACAGCTGTCAAGAGAGCATCCAGATGGCACCTTTTGAGGCTTTGTATGGCAAGAAATGCAGAACCCCACTCAACTAGGTTGAGGTGGGAGACCGTGGTTATTTCGGGCCTGACTTTGTGCTTGAAGCAAGAGAGAAGGTTGGGATTATCCGGAGTCATTTAAAGGTAGCGCAAAACCGATAGAAAACCTATGCAGACAAGAGGAGGAGGCCCTTGGAGTTTGAAGTTGGGGATTATGTGTATCTCAAGGTGTCTCCCATGAAAGGTGTGCATCGTTTTGGTGTCCGTGGGAAGTTAGCCCCACGCTATGTTGGGCCCTACAAGGTCTTGGCCCGACGTGGTCCAGTAGCCTATCGTATCCAGCTCCCTGAGGTGTTGTTAGCTGTCCACAATGTTTTCCATGTATCTCAGTTGAAAAAGTGTTTGCGGGTCCCCACTGAGGCAGTAGAAATTGAAGGACTTTCCCTTCAACCAGACCTTTCGTATGAGGAACATCCAGTAAAAATCCTGGATGAAAAAGAAAGAGTAACTAGGAACAATGTGTTGAAATTTTATAAGGTCCAGTGGCAACATCATTCGGAAGATGAAGCAACGTGGGAACTAGAGAGTTATATTTTGAAGCATTATCCCCATCTCTTGCCTAGCTCCTGAAGGTAACTCGTTCAGTTGCAAGTTTTCCCTATCCTCTTTTCCCACACTAGGCACGGGAAATCTCGGGTCGAAATTTTCTTTTAGGGGGGTAGAGCTGTAACACCCTCGGTGTTACCGCGTGTGCTATGCACCTAACTTGGCATGAGCATCTTTTCTTTCGTTGCTATTTGTGGGAGCAAGTGGAATCAATTAGTAATCCTAAAGAGTAATAAAAGTGTTAATCGATAAGTTGTAGCGTTACCGTGTTGTACTTGCTTAGGGTTCAAAATGAATTCTTTCTAGCAAAAATGTTATAGAATGTGTGTGCAAAGCTTTAGTGATAATTGAAGTACAACTCTATTCATGGCAGTGCTACAAGTGTTTTAGCGTAATAAGTTTGTTAGCTCATGTTTTTGCTAGCTCGAAAATCAAATTTCAACCGAATCTTTGGCGAGATCAGTGAGCTTAGAAGTAGTTGGCAACCTTGTGTTCGCGAGTTTTTCTTGTTGAAACGTGTTGCCGGCGTAGTCGCGTTTTGGTTTCTGAGGACAGCCCTGGGTGCCCTCTAGGCGGTAGACCCTTTGGTTAAGCCGTAGTTGTGCTGGGGGAGTGTTGCTTGCACTTTAAAATTCGTGCCCAGCACTTGGGTCGGGCGGGCTGGTGTCTGCGCGCGGTCACCACACGTGGGTGCCGTCGGCGTCGGGCTGGCCGCGTTGGCCGTTGCTGGTCGCCTTTCGCCGCGCGCTGACTCGCGTCTCCCTCTCGTGTCGCGATGCTGCGGCCGCCATCCTCCCGACGTCGCGTCCGCCTGCAGCCGCTGCCTCCCCCCCTTGGCCGCGTATTCCGCTGTACGCCATGGCTGCCTGCCGCGGCACGTCCGGGGTCAGCGCGGCGTCGTGTCCGCGTCCGGACCGGCCGACCGGACTGCCGTGCACAGTTTCCCCCTTGCCTTAGTGTTCCGCCCAGGTGCGTCCCCCCTGTGCGCGCGTCATCTAGCTGCTGCTCGGAGGTGACGCGGCCGCTGACCTCGCCTCCGCGCGCTGTCGCCTTGCGCAAACTCACTGTCCCCATTTCCGTCCTCAAGCGGCCATCAATTTTCAATTCTTCTCCGCCACAGCTTCGTCTCCTAGCCTGCCATCCGACCGGCCCCTCTGTGCTTCGAGCTTGGCCTCACTGTGCTCCAATTGGAGTTTCTCCGCTTCGCCTAGTTTTAAGGCCAAGCTCGGCCATGTTTCATGGCAACCCATTTCTCTTCCTTCGCATTCCCGATTGATCGCGCAAATTGCTTCACCGCCACCTCTGCCCCACCCCCCGCACCTTTACCGGATCGCTGCCGCCACCGGAGCGCGGCTGACGCGTTTGTGCCGCCTCGGTGCGCCGCCGCATTGCTCGGGTCGCACGTGGCCAGCCTCCTCTGTCACTCTACTGCTTCAGCGAGCGCTGCGGCTAGGTCCTAGGTATGCTCTAGATGCTCTAGCGCAAGCCTTTTGGCTTCGCGGCGGGTTTGGGTGGCCGGATCGATCGCGCCATCGCCGCCTTTGGCCGCTCGTCGTGGCCACCGGTCCCGCGAGCTCCGCTACCCCTGTGCCTCCGCCTTGGGTAGGCGCTTGGGCCGTAAGTGCTGGTCGGCCCGTTGCCTGGGTCGGCGAGAGCCTGAGCTCGCTGGCGTGGCCGGGCAGTGCCGGCCGATGCTGCTCCGGCGGGCTCGGGGTGTCGGGGACCGAGCGGTTGTGAAGACAGCTTTTCGGAAGGGTCTTCTTGCAAGACTCGTGAGGGTGGGAATAGTGCCTAGGTTGGTCCCAGATTTCCAGACAGTTCAGGGGCTTGGTTGCAAGTTTGCCGGGGCGCGCGTGCGGGCTGTCCGCGTGGGCCGCCCGGCGCTCGCGGGCCGCGCGTTGCTAGGCCACGGCGGCAGGTGCGCGCGCGCATGGGCTCGGGTGGGCCAAGTTGGGTGGGCCGCGCGGTCGGGCTGCCCGGGAAAACAGTTTTCTGGATTTAGCGATTTTAGAAATACTTTGTAATTTAGTTTTGGAAGCAACTTTGAGGAATTTTAGTGACCTGTGTAAATGTCCAAAAATCATGAAACCACTTTTGTTGACTTTCTAAATTCATGCCCTGTCAGATAGTAATTTTCTTTTGTGCAATACTTTAGTGTTGCTCGGTCGTTTAAATTAATGCTAAGTGACGTTTCTTTTACTGCAACCAATTTTGTAGGAATTTTCATGGCAAATCGAGGATAGCCCTAGCTCTAAAAATTTTACAGTAGATGCTTAATATTGCTAGATGCTTACTGTAATTTTTATGGCCATCAAATAGCTTGTTCGTTAGGGTAGCTAATTTTTCCCTAAGTAGTGCCTGTAGTAAATCGGTAATCGAAAAGTAGTGCGCTTGATGGTTGCGGGGGTCGTTTTGCATCTAGTCAACCTTGTTAGTAGAAAGAATGATAGCTTAGCATATTAGCTATTAGAGTTACCATTGTCACCTTTTTAAGTGTGGTCCTATCATTGCATGCATGTAGATCACGAGGGAGTCGAGTACGTGACAGTGGAGGAGCCGGACTACGAGGAGGTCATCGAGGAGTACGAGGAGGAAATCTTCGTACCTGAGGAGTTCCAGGAGCCGCCCGCTACTGACACCTCTGACTGTGCACCTGCCCAAGGCAAGCCCCGGTGCATAACCCTTATTTTTGCAAATCTGATATATATTTAAATGTCGTGCATTTAAGTTACAGGAATTTCTATGATACCCACATGCATATATATTTATACCCATGAGTCTTACTAGTACAGGATCGTATAGTTGCTTCGCTTAGGATCATCGGTAGGGTGAGTAACCTGTCGTTGCTCACAATAGGGAGTTACCCTGATGATTCTTACATTTTGGGTAAAATGGTGGAAAGTAAATGGCGACCGGGCAGGGATGTGGTATGGTTATTGGTGGGTGTAGCAAGTTGTGTCCCGCGGCCACGGGGCACAATTGGGTTGCACTGTTTCCCTGTCCGTGTCAATTAAGGACCGTTCGTTGCATGGACCCTGGTCAAGTCACAGATCTCCTTATCCCGAGCATATACTAGGGGATGGGGGCTAGGAAGACTTGTTACTCTCTTGTCATGGGCTCCAGCTCTTTCCGGACCGACTGATTGGAGGCGGGGATAGGTGGAGGTCTTAGCACCGTACTGAGGCCGGGCCTCGAGTACGGGAGCTAGGAGTCCAAGTTTGGACGGGGACCTGGAAACCTGTGACAGGAGGGGAACGGGTTGGTCTTGCTTGTGCCTGGGGTACAAGCGAGGCGTGTGTTCTTCGGGATACCCAGCTGGGCACATTGATTCGCGAATCGCCGTTTCTGCGTGACGGTACGGCTTGACTACGCTCTGGCATCGTAGTAAGAACTGGACATTGAAAGAGGGAGAAATGATTCTGTTTGCTCAACCCTTGCTTGATTATAGCATAGGTGCTTACATAGACTATTGGTTAATGAATAAAATACGGCTTCTAAAAGTTAAGAAATTAAGGACACAATTTTAGTGTTGTTTTGCGCATGCAAGAAACCCACCAGCCATAAAGCCTATCATGATCCATGAGAGTCAGGAAATATAATTCCCAGTCGGGTAAGTCTTGCGAGTACATTGTGTACTCAGGGTTTATTTTTACCCCTGTTGCAGGTGCACTTTGAGCAGGTTTGTCTTGTGTGGAGGATTCTTCTGATGGGCACAGACGGATTCTCATCGCTTCCGCTAGATGTTATTTTACTTCCGCTGTTAATTATTGCACTCTGAACCTCTGGTATTGTAATAACTGTTTCAAGACTCTGTGTTGTATAAAATGGACTAAGTATTGTAAGTTTGTACTCATTATTGGATCCCGGGTGTAAAATGTGGAGCGTTCGAGTTCTCCCGTCGGGTGTGCTCGACGGAATCATCTGGTGTAGCTCACTTTCAGGGCTCTTAGTGCCTAGTGGAAGGCAAGCGCCCTGAAAGCGTGCTAAACTGGGCGATTCCGCCACACCTCTCTAGTCACTAATTTGCAAATTTTGGAAAAACAATATCTAGGGATGGATAGAGCCGCCTCTATAGATCATAAGCCGACGCCTTTGCAAAAGATGACTATAGTAGTGTGCATATCTTAACCCCTTCCTTTTATGATCTTAAGAAAATTGATTTATAATTTTAGGCACCGCCATTGTAGAAGATGATGGCAGTGGGTCGCTTTGGCACCAATCACCCTAGACCATGCTAGATCAGGGATGATTGCAGGGTACAAGGGCCTCTCGACGCTTATTTGTTGTTGATCATCCTTTATTGTTGTGGGTCGGGTGGTTCTTTTATTTTATTTTCTTGTTGTGTTCTCTTTTTTTTGCATATCTTCAATGTACCTTAAACTCTTGCTTCTCCTTAATGAAAAATAGAAGATACCCCAAGCACTACGAGATTGCAAAGATTTGGAATGAAATTAAGTGAAGATGATGTTGATAGCTTGCATTAAGATGTTGGAAGTTAGTGGGATGTCATTGCTATTAGTTTAGATGATGTGGATAGTTAGTGGGGGATGATGTGGATG
Source organism: Saccharum spontaneum (assembly GCA_022457205.1). NCBI lineage: Eukaryota > Viridiplantae > Streptophyta > Magnoliopsida > Poales > Poaceae > Saccharum > Saccharum spontaneum. Next base: position 3,244,573 of record CM039610.1, read on the forward strand.
GCTTGCATGTTGAGATAGACTTGTAGTGTGGATTAACTTTATAAGAGATATAGATATAGATATAGATATAGATATAGATATAGATATAGATATAGATATGCTCAACAAGTCCTCTAAAAGAAAATTTTATTAGACACCACCATTCTAGAACATAATCCCCAATAGCTTTTTGGTAAACGCTCAATGAGTTTTTGGTTACTGGATGTACACTTAGTTTCCTTCACTTTTTATGAAACAAAGATTCTAAACGTTTTCAAGCTACTTTGGTTGTTCTTATTTTAGTTAGTAGATATCAAAGTTCGGTACAAAAGCCGATTCATAGATTACTTGTGCTGAATAGCTGACCAACTTAAACGCACCGCGAATACTAATCAAATCAACTTTAATTTCTTGTGGCTGCCCTGATAAGAAGCGTGCTAAAATCTAGAAAATAAGTGTTAACAGATTAATTGGTCTTATAGGTCATAAGATGACTTTATGTGAAATAGACTAAACAAAGCACCTAAGGGAATTAATATATCATGTCCCACGATGGTAGATCATGTTGTACTCTTGTGACCAATGTTTTCTGATCGTCCGATTAATCACGATTAATCGTCCTGATCGATACTTAGCACTCAATTAGGCCCTCCGATTAGATCAAAGCGATCAAAAAACTGATCGTACGATTAATCGTCGATTACTCGTGATTAATCGTCCGATTAGGTCTCTAGGTCGATCAGAACAAAATAGACAGATGGGTTGCTTCGGTTACTATGCTAGTTTTCTTAATTCCTACTTTTCTAGATCTGGATTGAGTATGTGCTGCTCAGTTGTTGTAATGTTGTCAGTCTGTCACACTATTTTTTTACATCTACTTACTCAAGTTATCTATTATTTCTGCAGAAAATCAGCAAACATATGGAGGCTGGGACAAGAATATGGAGTCAGATCTCACAGGTAAGTAACCAACTAACTAGAAATATAATCTTGATGCTTGATGTCTACTATATAAATATATAGTATATGGTATATATACCATACATATATGATATATAGTCCTGCTATATGCTGGACGATTATATGGATGATTATACCGATCAAAGGTCGATTAATCGTCCTGGTTGTCCTGATCGGTACCAGACTGATCCGGGACGATAAGCCGATCAGAAAACATTGCTTCTGACAGTGCTTTTGTTAAATTGAATTGTTTTTGGATTAGGCATGTTCTTTGGCAATTCCATCTTATCTTATTATGCTCTGGTTGAAGAAATTCTTTCATTATTTTTTCCTTTACATGGTTGTTCCATCCTTTGCATTTCAAGTTATTTACTATATATGCAAATCAATATTTCAGGAAAATGTGAGTTGTTTAAGTACTGAAGAAATAAGTCTCATTCAACAAGATGATTACAAGCATTTGCAGAGCTTGTTAGATTTGTGGTTCTTAGTCTAAAATCACATTGAAGAGACAGATGAACCACAAATGATGCAGTTTATGTGTGAACTATATTTGTCTCTATTTTTATAAGATGGTTCATATATTTCCTCAAAAGTGATATTGATTGATTTTGGGTGAAGTGTATTTTAATAACATGGGTCATGTATTTCCTTGGAAATGACCAAGAGAGTTTGCATGCGAACTATATTTTTCTATTTTTTCTGAGACGGGTTGTGTATTTGCTTGAAAGACAAGAATGATATAATTTCCTTGAAAATAATCATGAGGGCATTTGAACTCTCATTTCTTAAATAGACTTATCATCTTGTATGTATAATCTAAACCCTGTATTCTCAATGCCAACGTGTGGGTTTTTGTTGCAAGCTGCTATAGCTTATCTTTGTTCTCTCTATGGTGTTCATATTGTAACGCAATACACATTTAGCTATTTCCTTATCAATATCCGGTTGTGATAGATTTTAGTAATCAATTGCTCTGTATATAGTTTTTAGTTGTCCACTTTGCATCACACCTCATTGTGTGGTCACATATTTTTAGTTGAAACTATCTATCATCCGTTAATATTCTACTTTTCGATCATTGTTCATGGTTTTCCTATTTGCGTCACACATCCATGTGTGTTTGACGTGTGTTCAGTTAATACTCTTTCATGTGTCTGCATTCTAATAGCATACTTGTATTGGAGCTTCCTTATTATATTTGTCCGCTTATGGTTGAATTTAGTTACCATTTATCTTTTATACTTTTTCATGCCCTTATTCATTGCATAGAACATTCACGCGTGGTTGACATATTTTGTTGAAATCTTCGGTTTAGCTATGTATTTGGCTTAGAAATAAACATGCTCATTTGCTTTGTATATATACATATATGGTCCATATAGTGAGATGTGTCGTGCATGTGTATCTTGATTTTATTTTTTCTATATTAACAATGACAGAAACAAATAATTTAAAAATATTATAGGAGTCTTTTGGAAATTTTGTTTTAATGGCATATGTAAATAATCTAGATTTGGAATTACATTAGGTTATTTCCAATTTAGATGCAAATTTTTGGGAGTTACTTTCTATTACTTTTCGAATTGGCATATATGAGTAATTTAGATCAAAACTAAGGGGTTACTTTAGGTTATTTTACATAAGGCAAAATTGGCTCCTAAACACTGAAATTGACCACCCTTTGCTACTGGATATCCAAAATGGAGCGATTTGTTTGGAGGACACTCTAGTTCTTGGCAAATTTGCTGGTGGACACTTCGTCCAACAAAATATTAATTTCTAGCTTTCGAGGAGAGAGAAGCACAGTGGAATGTCCTTTTTGCCCTTGGATCTTTCTTCTACCTTGGTCTACCTGTGGGCGCTAGCTCGGCCTGGCAGCTTGCGGCGTGCCCGGCAGAGGAGGTGCATGCGGTGTGCGCAGCGCGGCGTCGAGGAGCAGTGAGCGTGGCCAGGACTGCGTCCAGGACCTGAGGCCATCCACGAGCCGTGGGCGCCCGAGGATGGTGGCGCCTGCGTGGGCGTGTGCGTCGCCGTGTCTGTCGCCGAGCACCGCCTGCTCTCTTCCGCGTTTAGAGCTCCGTGGACCGCCGTTCCCGCTCCCACTCGGCCTCCGTCCCCGTCTCCGTGGGCTCCTCATGCTGGTGGCGTCCACAGTCGGGTTCGGCTCTCCGGCGCCTGGTGGACGGAGAGGTGGCTCCTCAGGAGCGAGCTGCTCTGCCCTGACCGAGTTGCACCCGCGGGCACGGTCATGGTGGTGGCGTGCTCGCGGTACGCGGCCATGGTCCAGACATCCATAGGGCGCCGGCGGCGCTGCTGTGCAGCAACACGTGGGCGGAGACCCATGTGCACGCACCACGCCGCCGTTTGCGCAAACTCGTGCTAGGGCTCGCTCGCAGTTGCTGCTGCCGATCCGCACCGGAGCTCGCGCCTCCGCTCCGCTTGGCCCACGGCGAGGCCCATGCAGCATCGCCCTTGTCTGGCCTCGCTGCACCGCGCGCAGGCGCCGGTGCTCCCTCGTGCTCCGTGACTCCCCGCCACTGCCCTCGGGCGCAGAAATTGCCCACGATCTGCACGGCCAGGTCCGCCGACCAAGTTGGCCATGGCTGCCGCGGTGTGGGGCGGACGGAGCTGCGCGTGCCATGGCGGTGCCGGTGTGCGGTGGAGGAGGAAGGGCAGGATGAAGAGCAGGAGCAGAGTGTGAGAGGGAGAGGGGAAGAAGAAAGGGACAAAAACGACATTTCACCGCTGTTCGCTCTCCTCAGCCGGTGAAAATGAATAAAATAAAAGATGCGGTGTCTAGAAGCATAATTGTCAGCAACGAGAGTGTCTTTTAGTAAATGGCTCCATTTTGGATGTCCGTCAGCAAACAACCTTCACTTTCATAGTCTGCTAGCCAATTTTCTCTTTTTATATATAATGGTAGTAGTGGATTATTTAGATTAAGATTTAGAGGATTACTTTGGAGTGTTTTTTAAATGGTCGAGGTGAGTAATTTTGTAGAAACAGAATAGACTTATTTTGGCTATTATTGTTAATGAGGATTATATAGATACCCAATACTCCAGATGACTAGTTGTTTCTTGTTTTTATGAGAATTTCTATGATTTATCTTTTTTCTAACGTATTTTGTGAGAAATAATATGGAGGGTGACAATACGTGCTTTTTATGATATTGAGAATTTTTTTTTGTATTATCGACATATTCGATCCCAAAATGAAAGATCATCGCTATATTTGTACTAGTTTTATTAATTATGTGATTTATATAATGTATAGTGATCCTGTCTTTATTGAAGCATAATGGAGATCATATGGTTGCATTGGGTGGTTGGCCGTGATTCAGGATTCTTTTCTACACGACAATGGTGAATTTGGCGATGACGACCTACGTGCTTCCAACATCTGGGAGGAGGCCCTTCCATCGCTACCGGACTCAGGAACAAAGGTCATAAAATACTCGGCAAAGCTTTTGCCGAGTACCACATTTGGCATACTTCACATGACAATTTTTTGGTCGGCAAAGAGAACTTTGCCGAGTAGTTTATGTCGGACACTCGGCAAAGCCTTTGCCAAGTGCTAAAAAACACTTGGCAAAGAATGAACCGAAAAATCCCAAAAAATAGCAAGTCATGGCATTTTTCGCTTGCTACATGGCCGACGGGATTCGAATCTGCAACCTCTCCCCTGCACGTATCTCCCTCTACCACTGCCCTACACTATAACTTGCGTTTAGATTCCGTTTTGGTTCCTCACATATTATACTAAACCGAGTGTAAATTATTTGTTTGAGGCCCTAAATGAATTCAAATTAAAAAGTTGTCAACTACAAAGTTTCATAACTTTTCGAAATCTACAACTTTTGTTTTGATAGTTTCTCCATTCGAGGTCGTTTACAAAATTTGAATTTCAAATTTGAGAAACTCAAATGTAGTTTTCATTGTCAAGATGATTTCAAATTAAAAAGTTGTTAACTACAAAGTTTCATAACTTTTCGAGATCTACAACTTTCATCTTGGTCGTTTCTCCATCTGAGGTTGTTTACAAAATTTGAATTTTAAATTTGAGAAATTCAAATGTAGTTTTCGTTGACAAGATGATTTCAAATTAAAAAGTTGTCAACTACAAAGTTTCATAACTTTTCGACATCTACAACTTTTATTTTGGCCATTTCTCCATCCAAGGTCGTTTAAAAAATTCAAATTTCAAATTTGAGAAATTTAGATATACTTTTCGTTGGCAAAAATAATTCAAATTAAAAAGTGTTTAACTACAAAGTTGTATAACTTTTCAAGATCTATAATTTTTATTTTGGTCATTTATTCATCTGACATAGTGGTAGTAACATTATTTACAAAACTTAGAGATCCTCTTCTAGTTTTCATAAAACTATATGAGATGTAGATTTTGTGAACAACATTACCTTCACTTTGTCGAATGAAGAAATGATCAAAATAAAAGTTATAGATCTTGAGAAGTTATACAACTTTATAGTTGAAAACCTTTTCATTTGAATTAATTTACTATTTTAAAATGTGCTTTGTAAACTTGTTTGCCGAGTGTAAAACCAAAAACACTCGACAAAGACCTTTTTTGTCGAGTGCAAAAAAAAACACTCAGCAAACAAGTTCTTTGTCGAATGGTTTTTTTTACACTCGGCAAACCATCTGGCGTAAAGAGCTGGTTTCCGGTAGTGCGTTCTGCACTGCCTGCAAACGTGCCACGCGACAGTCCCTGCATGTGCATGGAGGTCGGCCGGTTTTGGCTAACCACGAAACAGCAGGCAGTCCGTGCAGTCTACAGCGAGGAGCGTCTGTGTTCTCTCTTTCCTGCCTGCCTTGTTGCCTCGTCTCACCTGCCGAGTGCGAAATAAACGAGCTGCATTACTTAATGGTGCCATTCTAGAGCCCTAGCTGAAAAAAAGGAAAAGCTTGATGGCGTGGAGCTGAAGTTAGGGAAAATGCATGCCCACACAGACCACAGTAGAGAGGTTCTTCGGCTGACTGGCTGAATTTGAGGAAAATGCTGATTGCTGAATGCATTCGTCAGCCTCCCTCAAGGTTCCTCCAAGCAATTTTCTGGCGTGTTCGGCCCATGCGTGCACAAGCTGGATGGGCCAGGCCAGGTCGCGGCCAATGTCGATGCATTGAATTCCCAACCTTTTGGGGGCCTTAATTACAATGCTAATGCTATGATTAGGGCGTCCGTACGGGCATGTGTGTCCAGACGCACCTTGTTCCTGGGCCTGCGTAGCGAATCGGGCCCAACAGCAATCAGCCTGCTTCCCTCTATCCTCTCTCCATCCCTACCCGACTACCCAGCGACATAATACCCACCGACAGAAATCCCCACTCGCTTCGCTTGTCGCGGCTTCAGCGCATCGGGTGCTCGCTCCACTCCGCTCGGGGCCCATCCCTCTCCCCGTCGCATCTACCACCACGCCGCGCCCACTCCTCCTCGAGAACCTCGCCACACCACACCTCCTCCTCCTACAGAACCTCGTCGATGCCGGCGTGGTCGACGAATCAAACGTCTTCGGTGGCGTGGGGGACGACAACGACGACCTCCTCCGGGCTCTCATCAATGCGGACCTCCCTGGTGGGGACCTTGACCTCGGTGTGTGGAAGCTCCTAGCCATCGCGTCGCTCTCCTTCGCCGGTGTGCCCACGCTGCTTGGGTACCTCGTCCAAGCAGCAAGGTGACATTGCGCAGCGCATGTTGCAAGCTTGCATTTCAAGTGTTTCAAATGTTTCATCTGGATGTTCCAAGTGTTTCATCTTGATGTTGCAAAAGTAGATTGTGATGTTGCACATGTTGCAATTGCTATACACGTATGTTTTGGGTGTATGTTCCAAATATTCCTCTATTTTTTAGACGTTTATTGCAAGTGTTTCATCTAGATGTTGTATATGTTTCACTGGTATGTTGCAACTATTTTATCCGGATGTTGCATATGTTTGTAATGGTTTTTCAAGAGTTTTCAGACGCTTGTTGTAAGTGTTTCAGATGCTTGTTGTAAGTGCTTTAGCTGTTTCGTACGAATGTTGCAAGTGTTTCATCTGGATGTTTCAAAAGTAGATTGGGATATTACACATGTTGCAAAGTGACTCACCTGTCACAACCACCTTGTTGCAGTTGCTGGGGCGCCGTGCATGTGCGTGGGAGGAGCGGAGGGATGGAGCGCTGCTCAACAGTGGGTGCGGGAAGCGGAGGGCAATGGCGGCAGGGGCACAGACAATCCCCGCGCTATGCGGCATGCGAGTGCGGCAAGCGGAGGGGGCGCGGGCGGAAAGCGGAGGGGGTGCGGGTGGACAGAGGCGCGAAGTGGGGGCGATGTTTTCTGTGAGCAGCAGACGCCGCCATTTGGCGCAGAAACGGGCTGCAGCCACGGGCGTCGGTCTGGACTTCCGGGGTGCTAGTCATGTCATAATTACAAGCCCACAACGAGCACATGCGTCGCGTCTCATTGGACCTTGGTTGACATGGCCCTCGCGCCCAACTGCAAGTGGCCTGAACAGCCTCCTTATCTTCATCAATCCCTCATGGGAGAGAAAGGAGAAGTTCAGTCAGCCTCGCCTAGTTGTATCTCTCCCCCTGAGGGATTGATGAAGATAAATGTAGATGCAGCAACATCCAAAAACTTGAGCACATGGATTGATGAAGATAAATGTAGATGCAGCTGTTCAAGTGATTGCGCCAACGTTATAAGCAGTATCCGAGGGCAAGCGATGGACGTCACGGCCATGTAGTTCAAGAGATCAAAACACGATCTGTTGAGTTCCGGAAGGTTCGATTTGTACATGAAGGACAAAGAAGGGTCAACATCGACGCACATTGCCTAGCTAGATTTTCCTTATACGAAGCTCCTGGGAGATTTGTTACTGTGCTTGTGAGGAACTGGTGGTTCCTTCTTTAAGAATTATTTATAGCCATTGATGATTAAAATTTTAATTAATTATCTTTAAGGGTGGTTTCGTACTTTTCTTATACTAGCAAAACATGCCCGTGCGTTGCAACAGGACAAACATTTTATTACGTGGTGCCATACCACTGGTGATAACGAGTTAGTTATTTTTGTACAATTTGATAAATAAACTTTATCCAACCATAAATCAAATAAATCAAGCCTGCAATAAAAGATTAATCCTTATGAGAAATTGAAAATAAATTAGTTCAACTAAAATATGTGTTATTATGTGTATCTATTGTGAGTTCGACAAATTAAAGGTTGAATTTGAGCCACAATCAATTGTCCACACGCGTCGTGTGTGGGTTTGGACGTCAGGATATGGCATACTCCCTCTGTCCCTATTTAAGTGTTGTCGTGGGATTCATGCTAGTCAAAATTTCTCAAGGTAAATAAATTTATTATGAAAATAGATTCAATGATTTATCTAATAATACTAATTATGTATTATAAATATTAATATTTTATTTGATATATTTAGTCAAAGTTAAGTATGTTTAACTTCTCAAAAAATGAAAATGACATATAAAAAGAGAAAGAGGGAGTAAGTGAATGACGTCAAAAAAACTCAAAAGAGAAGGGACAACCATTATTATTTCTAGTTTCCATTAAAAATAAATAGTTGCATACCAAATTAATTTTCATTGCTTCTGGCTTACCTGTTTCCTGCAAAAGCAACCAAAAACGTTGGTCCTCCAATAGGGAAACTATTAGGAAATCATCATGTACGTAAGTACATCGGAGAATAAATAAAAGCAAAAAAATGCTAAACAAATTGGAAACCATGTAAGTACGTTGGAGAAAAATAAAAGAAAAAAATTGCTAAACAAATCCGAAACCATGTAAGCAAGTAAGTATACACCAGAGAAAAATAGTAAAATAATCGTGTAATACCAAAATTACTCTCATTATTGCTTTCGGTCATCTGTTTCATATAGGAAAAAACTACAAAACTAAACCAAATGCATCTCCGGACACAACTTGGGATCCGAGAGATCTAATTGGATTATGATTCTATCTATCAATACTTAACTCTTATCCTTTTCTATTTATTATTAAGAGTTCTATTTAGAGTACTCAGAATCTGAGGAATCTATTTATGTTATGATTCCTATTCCATATTGATCTAAACGCGAGCTATTCTAACTCGTATGAGCACAGGTTATATATATAAGTCTGGACAAAAGAAACTCTCTGTTTATCGGTAGTTAGAGGAAGACAGGCAAAAAAATGGATGGACGAAAAAAAGAGCCTGAAATTTTGCCTCTATTCTTCATAATATTTAATTTTTGCGGTTATTTATGTTTTACTCTTTGTGTAAAATTAAGATATGTAATTTATTTTATGATGAACATGACATCCATAATATAGGTTAATGTGTCAATAATATTGTTTGCAAAAAATGTGTCAATAATATGATAATGTATCAAATTAAAATAAAAACTTGATATTTTTTGTCCTGTTGCAAAGCACATAAATATTTAGACTTGGATACATCATAACTGTATTTTTTTTAGGTTTGTCTGTTGACAATTATGACGGGAGACTTCTCTTGATTTTTTACATACCAACCATCATCAGGGATTGCAAAAACACATTTATTTAGACCGGACAAAACCAATTAAAAATTTTAGTTCATAGTTTGATTAGTTAGACCATTCGCGAATAATCTAGGTTTTAATAAGAACAAATTTTGTTTCTAATCAAAACTACATCAATCATTTGGTAGTGCTTGTCTGTGAGAAATGGTCAATGTTTTAGAGACACGTAATATTGTATTTATTATTTATTTATATTTTACTAAAAAAATGAATAACTCATAGTGAGAAAACAGATGGAAAACAAGAAGGTGCAACCAAATAAGCTAAAACAAAAAAACCACGAAGGAAAAGAACGGAAAAGTAAATCGAACATAAATGGAAACGGACGAAAGAAGGAAAAAAAATAAAAATCAAAACCAGAAAAGTCGAACCGAAGCCAAGTATGCATGGTTTAATAAGGGCCTACATTTATTATTTTTCTATTTCAATATTTATTTAATTGTGATATTTGGGAAAATAAAAAAAAACAGAAAAAGGTCATGCCTGAGGAACACACGGACTCCGTCTGCAGTTGGGCACGGTGGTTTAATAAGGACCTTTATTTATCATTTTTGTATTTCTATATTTATTTAATAGGAGATATTTGGAAAATAGAAAAAACAGTAAAAGGTCATGCGTGAGTAACACGCGGACTTAATCCAAAATTACTCTCACTATTGCTTTCGGTCATCTGTTTCATATAGGAAAAAAACTACAAAACTAAACCAAATGCATCTCCAGACACAACTTGGGATCTAAGAGCATCTCCAAGAGTTTGCCAAATGAGATTGGCATCCTTTCAATTTTGGCAAAATGAGAAAATTTGGGTTCCAACAGCTTGGCAAATGAGATTGGCATTCTTGGCAACTTGCCATCCACCGGCCTCGCACGCGCAAATATGCGCGCGCGGAGCGGACTTGGCATCCGTATGTACGAGAGAGGTGGAAGGGCACAAAAATAATTTTGTTTCTCTCTCAGGGTTCCTGATGTAAGTTTTTAAGAGGTGGAAGGGCATAAACATAATTTTGTTTCTCCCTCAGGGTTCCTGATGTAAGTTAGATCTGGGTTTGGCAAGTGAATTATACCAAACTCTTGGAGAGAGACTGTTTTTTTACTTGGCATATCTTTTTACAACTTGGCAAAACACAAGATTTGCCAAATGAAAATTGCCAAACTCTTGGAGATGCTCTAAGAGATCTAATTGGATTAGGATTCTATCTATCAATACTTAACTCTTATCCTTTTCTATTTATTCTTAAGAGTTCTATTTATAGTACTCAGAATCTGAAGAATCTATTTAGGTTAGGATTCCTATTCCATATTGGTCTAGACGCGAGCTATTATAACTCGTATGAGTATGAGTTATATATATATGTCCAGACAAAAGAAACTCTCCATTGTTCGGTAGTTAGAGGAAGACGGATAAAAAAAATGGATGGACGAAAAAAAAGAGCTTGAAATTTTGTCTCTTTATTATTAGGTATAGATTCTACACAATCGCTAATTCTCGAACCTAATTTCACGTCAGGAATGGGAAGCCGATCTCTTCAAGTCACGAGATCTCGCTGTTGGTGGCCTGCCTGTTGGTGCGCCGCCAGTCTCGCCTCCCTAAGGTCGCCGCCGCCCTCACTGCACACATCTGCACATATTGCCAGTCAGGCTGCTGCAGCAGCAGGCCACTCCGCACTCCCACCCACGTATCACCGTCAAGTTGCCGCCGGTGGCTTACATCACCGGCACCTTGCTGCCATCCGCACTACACGCACATTCACTAGCACACAGATAAAATAGGTACATGTCGCTGGCCGGTGTGAGGGGACTGACATGAGGAAAATCAAGTCGACAGAAGATCTAGCCATGGCGTTTTGCCACAGCCATAGAAAAAGCACGGGCGGCCACAAGAGTGATTCTCGGACTTTTTGGGCTGCACGGACCCTAAATCCATCTAGTACTATTATACCCTTTCAATTTAATCACAAGCCAGTTCTTGGCCCACGTACTCCCTCTATGTTGGTAAAAGAAGTCGTTTTAGACAACGACACGGTCTCCAAAACATAACTTTAACTTCATTTTTCTATAAAAATATTTATTCAAACGTGATATATGTATACTTTTATAAAAGTATATTTCAAGACAAATCTATTCATATTTTTTTCACATTTCTAAACTCAATAACTTAAAAGTTATTCATAATTTATATTCTCAATGTTTGACCCAAACCTTGTCCAAAACGACTTCTTTTACCAACGTGGAGGGAGTATTTTTTTTTTTTTTTGTTCTAGCCCACACATCTTAAGTTCCTCCTAGATGGTTCCTACTATTTTTAAACCATCAGATCCAGTGAAACGAAGAGCTGTCATTATTTCCAACGCCGTATTTTGCAAACATTTATGAAACGGACATCAGTGATGGCTAATTAATTGAGAGTGGTAGATACAAAATATGTGAGAATTAATTGTCTTGGTATTCTAAGAACAACATCAAAGAAATAATCTATTGGGATTAGCCTTAGTATCTCGAGAATGTAGATTTACGTGGCGTCTCCAATAATAGATCGAGTCAAGAACGTCATTGTTACATATAAGCTACCTCCTGATCCAATGATTCATTTCCTAACACATTTATTTACAAAGTCACTATCCAGGAAGCAAAGTTTGAAATTAAACCACCTGCTCCCTTGTCCTACTCAACATCATCTTGCATTCGGGTCCTCACCAGCTCGTCAAAAGATAAGCATTCTGACTCAGCTGCGAAGTTGCCCATCCTTGAAGCTCTCACGTCAATAGATGGGGCATTGCAGATTCACCCTAACATGCACTGTGTCTGCAACGCCTGTTCAGGGCACTCCCAATAGGGTATTAATTGTAGTTTCTATGTATCTTAATTACCTTGCCAACTAAGCATTTTGCTGAGGTGGCGAGAGAGTTAACGTAGAGAGATATTGCAAAACCATGAAACCGTTTCTTCCAGGCGAAACCGAGTCTTCACTCGGAACGAGGACGGAAGAAACTAGACGATTCGCGTTGAGAGGACTCGAGTGGTTTCTGTCCTCCTCCGTCCAGATCCTATACGCCTCCACCGCCACACCAAGCCCCCACACGCCTCCGGCGCTTTTCTTCCCCGCACGCGCCGCCGGCCATGCTGGCATGCTGCTCCGTCCGGATCCTGTACGCCTCCACCGCCGCACCAAGCCTCCTCCAGTCAAGGGCGCACTTCCATGCGGATGAGGCCTCCTCCGGCCCGCCGCTGCAATCTTCCGGCACGGAGGAACACACAAACAATCAAGAAGCTCGCCAGGTGAATGAATGGTGCTCTATCTTTCCTTGCCGTTGATGCTGCAGCCGCCTGTGCTCAAGATGGTGCCTGCTAGTGCTCCTTTTCCTGCTGCGTGGTGGCTTGCGATGAATCTTGGTGCCTCATCCCTATTTCAGAACGCTAGCCAGTAGCTACACAAATATTTGCCACAACAGATCAGCCTCTCTTTATGTAGGATGCATGAAATTGTTAATTTTTTATTTATATAGAAACTGTTGTAGGAATCCTGGGTTAGGGAGAATAGTTTCTACTGGACATTAATTACTCTTTTTCTTTCTTGGAAACTATGTCAAGAACTATCCATTGGGACTTCCCTCATGGTGCCATGCACTCGTGAGTCATGATACATAGTATATAACGCCCACAAACAGTGATCATCCATCAATTTGCCACTGACACCTCTGATGCCGGCTTCATGGGGCAGCGATGATGCAACTTCAGTGGCAAATCCAGGATTTTAGCTTAGGGTATGCCTGACCAAAAAACTTCATATACAGTTCGGTAAATTCATTTTAATAATTTGGTTATAATAATTGTAAAATTAACAACGTAATTCGGTATATATATACTAAGTAACACGATAAGGTTTAAGTTTAAATTCACGAATTAAGTTGAAACCATCCACTAAATACAATAATTGAAATATAGGCATAAAAGAGTACCAGAGACTTACCATACTATTTTTCTGACTATTTTATTCGACGCTTAAGGGACATAAATGTCTTGATTATATCATCTTCATCGACTTCAAAAAAATTGCGCTTGCACAATTGAGTTTTTCACATGCCATATTATGGAAACTCTCACATGATATGTGTACCGACTTTGATGTTGGGGACAAACCCTCGACCTTCCTGCGTGATAGATGATTTTATGATGTCATAGCGCTTAGCAAATAGCAATTAAAGTAGACATGAATTTTTTAAGGAAAGCTAATGAGCAAAGATTGAATCTCACCTCAATTCTGATCACAAATTGCACGTAAGCCTCCGCCGCCGCTGCCGGTTCAGTCAGTCTGGCCGACTGGCTGTCTAGGGCTCTGGCCTCTGCGCGCGGTGTGGTCGTATAGGGAACTAGGGACGAGGACGACTGGATGCTCGAGCTCTGTGTGTTGGCGATTTCTGATCTGGCGTATGCTATTGAGCGATGAAGCGCACGATGAAGATCATAACATGAACCGTCGAACGAACCGATACGGCGATGCCTCGATCCAGCGGTACTCTGTAAAAGCGGCGCGGTGCAATAGTCGATAGAAGCCAAGGCGCTGTCCAGTCTCCCGTCATGGAAAGAACAAAAAAGGTAGATCATACCCATGCTTGAAAATTCAAGACCTTCATCGAGCATTTTGGTGAAAAATGGCCGCAAAAAGGGAGGGAGAGATGGGGAAAACCCACCTCCTGGATGAGTGTGCTTGGGATGGGAGGGAGGAGGGAGGAGGACGTGGGCTTTTGTATTGTGCAGCTGCTGGGTCAAGCCAATAGCCGGCAGTGATAGCACAGTATCACTGCCGGCTAAAGCCACGAACCGGCGGTAATGTGGGTCTTCACTGTCGGATTTTATGAACCCCAATTATTTTTTGATTTTGGTGAAGAATTAAATAATTTATGGGATAGGGTTTCATCAAAATGAAACTCATATCCTCCCTCCTTAAATGTTGCGCTTTGTCACTAAAAATATTAAACAAGAACGAAACTTCCATTGAGAGCGTGGTAGAGATACAACAAAATATTAGAGTCAAGTGCTATCTCTAAGATCGTCATTATTATATTTATAAGGTACCACCGGCCGCCTCCAATGGTTCATTTCCTAACACAACTTACAAAGTCACTATCCAGGAATCAAAGTTTAAAATTAAACCACCAGCTCTCTTGTCCTACTAAACATCATCGATCTTCCATTCGGGTCCGCGCCAGGTCGTTCTCCAATATAATGGAGTCTAAGTGCCATCTCTAAGACTGTCATTGCTATATATTGTAAGGTACCTCCTCGAATGATTCATTTCTAACACAATTGTTTACAAAGTCACTATCCAGGAAGCAAAGTTTGAAATTAAACCGCCTGCTCTCTTTGTCCTACGTACTCAACATCATCTTCCATTATGGTCCGCACCAGCTCGTCAAAAGAAAAGCATTTTGACTCAGCTGCAAAGTTTCCCATCCTTGAAGCTTCCTTGCTTAATTCTTCCGCTCACGTCAATGGATGGGGCATTGCAGACTCACCCTGGCCGGCTGGCCGCTCAGTGCCTAGGTTCTGCTCTCGGGCGCGGACGTCAATGGCCGCAAGCCGCAGCATTGCGTGGTAGCCTCCAGGCCGCGCTAGCGCCCAAGCATGCACTATGTCGGCAACGCCTCTCTCCATGGTGCCACGCACTCGTGAGTCGTGATACATGTATAACGCCCACGAACAGTGATCATCCATCAATTTGTTGGAACCAAAGCTCCGGTGAGGAGCTCCGGCGATGACGCGACACCTGCTGGTGGTGACCGCGGCGACTAGAACCCTAACCGTGCGCTCGAGAGAGAGAAGAGACAGACACAGGTGTGTTCACGCCACAATGCGCAGCGCTTACAATGCATTCACTTGGTCCTTGGATACATGGGCTTTCGCCCCCCACCCCGCCACGGTTCCACAGCTACGTGGTGCGCCGTTGTTCTCGGCACTCACGCGACATGCAAGCCTGCGGCCATGACGGGGGATAAGACCTGAAGACGCGGTCAGGATGCAACCGTGCACATCAGCGGTTCACCCTGATTCTACGCTAATGAAACATGGCATGTGACAAACTATACATCAAGTCATGAACCTAATGCAACTACATGCTGAACGATAATTGACACGATTACAAGGTGCTTCAGCTCAACAAATCACCCCCTTAATCGTGATCAACTCTGACCATCCCCAGCTGCCTCCTGAGTTCTGCAAACCTGATCCTTGCAAGTGGCTTCGTCAGAATGTCGGCCAGCTGATTGTCAGTACTCACATGTTCTAGCTCCACTACACCTTCAGCAACACATTCTCTGATATAGTGATAGCGTGTGTCAATGTGCTTAGACCTCTCATGATAAACTGGGTTCCTGCTTAGTTCTTCAGCAGACTTACTGTCAATCAACAGCCTGAATTTTTTTACTTCAGAACTGGTTAGATCAGCTAGTAATCTGCTCAACCACACTCCCTGACAAGCTCCAGTTGCAGCAGCAATGTACTCAGATTCACAGGATGACAATGACACCACCCTTTGTTTTTGTGAACTCCAAGTAATTATGTTGTCACCAAGGAAGAAAGCCATTCCAGTGGTGCTCTTCCTTTTTTCCAAATCTCCTGCATGATCACTGTCAGTATATCCAAGCAAATTTGAGTGCGACCCCTTGACAAATTTGCATCCGAGCCCAGCAGTTCCTGCAACATATCTGATAATTCTCTTGATAGCTCCCCAATGCTCTGAATTTGGTGCCTCCATAAACCTACTAACCATCCCAACTGAGAAGGCCAGATCAGGTCTTGAGTTTACCAAGTACCTCAAGCTACCAACAATGCTTCTGTATTTTGTTGCATTGGATACTAGCTCTGGTTTGCCTGGCAACAACTTGATGTGTTGTTCCATTGGTGTGTCAACAGGGTTACAACCTTTCATCCCAGCCATTTCAACAATTTTCTGAGCATAAGCACTCTGACAAATCTCAATTTCCCCTGGCTTCTGTTTCACTTGCAGCCCAAGATAGTAGCTGAGTAAGCCAAGGTCACTCATGTTGAAGCTTTGTTTCATCTGCTGCTTGAATGTAGCAATCACATTGCTATTTGGCCCACAGATGATTAAGTCATCAACATAGACACCAACAATTAGCAATGTCACACCAGCACCTTTCCTATAGACAGCTTGCTCTTCAACACTTCTCACAAACCCCAACTTGTACAACTCTAGATCCAATCTGGCATTCCAGGCTCTAGGAGCCTGTTTTAGTCCATATAGGGCCTTTTTTAGTCTGAGAACCTTGCCATGTGAATTGGGTTGAGAGAAACCAGGTGGTTGTTGCACATACACCTCCTCATGAAGATCACCATTCAAGAAAGCAGATTTGACATCCATGTGGTGGACTTCCCATTTTCCTTGAGCTGCCAAAGCAAGCAAAAGTCTCACTGTCTCCAGCCTTGCCACAGGAGCGAACACTTCATC
The DNA here is from genome assembly GCA_022457205.1 of Saccharum spontaneum. Lineage (NCBI taxonomy): Eukaryota > Viridiplantae > Streptophyta > Magnoliopsida > Poales > Poaceae > Saccharum > Saccharum spontaneum. Next base: position 3,261,545 of record CM039610.1, read on the forward strand.
ATAATCCACCCCCTGAATTTGTGCATAACCCTTTGCCACTAGCCTTGCTTTGTGTTTAACAATATTGCCAGCAGGGTCTCTCTTCACCTTAAACACCCATTTCAACCCTATGGCCTTGTGGTCTTTAGGTAGCTCAGTCAAGACCCAAGTGTTGTTCTGAATGATGGACTGCATCTCAGCTTGCATAGCCTCTTTCCAGCAGTTTTCTTCTAGAGCTGCTTCAACATTGGTTGGTTCATCAGCTGCTAACATACACACTCCACTATATTCAAAATCATGCATCACATCAGTTGAGTCAAATAAGTCTCTCAGTGTTCTGAACCTGACTGGACCTTCATCTGGACTTGCTGAATTTTCTGACTGATTTGGTGGTGTTGCCCACCCCTGATTTTGAATCTGTGCTTCTGGAGTGAATGGAGAATTTGGTGCTGCTACATCAGTTCCAATGGCTCCATCATCATTAGTTGGATCATTGCCCAACTGTACTGCATCAGGCTGTCCATTGTGATCCTGATTTTCTTCTGTTGTCGGATTTTCGTCAGACAACTCATAATGGACAATAAAGCTGCCTGGTTGCTGATCTTCACTGTTGCCTGAATTGGTCCAATTCCAGGGTTGGTTTTCATTGAACACAACATCTCTACTCACTACTAACTTGCTAGTAGTAGGATCATAAAACCTATACCCTTTTGTGCCTGTTTCATAGCCCAAAAACACCATTTTTCTTGATCTATCGGCTAACTTGTGCAGATGTGGACCAACCAGTTTGACACTTGCAGTGCATCCAAAGGTTTTCAAGTGACTCACTCTTGGTTTCCTTCCATGCCAAGCTTCAAAAGGTGTTTTACCGTCCAGGCTCTTTGTGGGAGCTCTGTTCAGCAGATAGACAGCTGTGTTCACTGCCTCACCCCAAAACTCAGGTGGCACATTCATGGACTTCAATAGGCATCTAGCCATTTCCACTACAGTTTGATTCCTTCTCTCCACCACCCCATTCTGTTGTGGTGTGTAGGGTGCAGTGGTGTAATGCTTAATGCCACCCTCATTGCAGAAAATGGAAAACAGGTTGGAAACAAATTCCCCTCCCCTGTCAGTTCTCAAAGCCTTCAGCTTGCCATCACTTTCAACTTCTGCTCTGAGTTGGATCTTCTTGAAACACTCAAGAGCTTGATCCTTTGTCCTAAGCATCTCCACCCACATATACCTACTGTAGTCATCAACTACTAATAGGAAGTAGGATGCACCCCCATGTGTTTTTGGTGTGATATGCCCACAAAGGTCAGCATGCACCAGCTCTAGCCCCTTTTCTGCTCTGAAGCTCGACTGCTTAGGAAATGGTTTTCTATGCTGTTTTCCAATTATGCAGCCATCACAAATCTGCTCTACACCCCTTTTGATAATTGGCATCCCTTCCACCATACTTTTAGCACTGAGATCATTCAAAGCTCTAAAATTTAAGTGGCCATATCTAGCATGCCAAAGCCATGACTGACTCTCTGACTGTGCAAGTAAACAGATGGGTGGTGCCAAACCAAATCTTGCAAGATACATTCTATTTTCAGTTCTAGGTGCAGAGATCAATAAAGTGCCAGCAGGATCAAACAGACACAATCTCCCATTCCCCAAAGTCACATTGAAACCTTTCTCTTCTAACTGACCAAGACTTACTATGTTGCTTTTTAATTTAGGAATATAGTAAATGTCTGTCAGTACCTTATGACCATTCTGACGGTCCTTCATGATCATGGAACCGAGGCCTTCGATCTCGACGCGTGATCCATCCCCGAACCTGACTGTGCCGCGCACGCCCTCGTCCAGCTGTGTTAGTGCTGACCTGGTGCCGGTCATGTGATTGCTGGCACCAGTGTCCAGCACCCACACTCCATCAGGGACATTCACGGGAATCACCTTCTCTGACAGATGAATTGTCTGCGTCGCCTTGATGTCGTGATCGACGTCACAGTGAGCCAGCAGGAGAGCGCCGTGTTCACCGCCACCGACAGCTACATTGGCCTCCTGCTGCTTGGCCTCCTTCTTCTTTTCCTTTTTCGGGCGCTTGCAATCTTGCTCCCAATGCCCGTAGATGTTGCAGTTGCGGCACCGCCCTTTGCGCCTAGGCGTGCCCTCGGAGGTGAGCTTAATCTCCTCAGAGCCGCCGTTGTCAGTGCGCGCCGGTGCCTTTCCTTTGTGGTGACCGCCACGGCCGGTGTGGCCGCCGCGCCCGCCACTGGAACCGCCACCGCCTGAACCGCCGCTGTTGTCCTTGGGGCCCTGGTGGAAACGATGCTTATGTTTCTCCAACCAGTCCTCCTCGGCCAACATTAAGCGCCCGGCTTTGTCGACGATCTGCTCAACCTTGTCGTCGAGCCGCTCTTCCGCCGCGCGTAACCGCCCGACGAGCTCCTCCACGGTCATCTTCTTGGTGTCGCAGAACATCTCAATTGAGACAACGATCGGGCTGAAACGCGAAGGCACCACACGCAGAAACTTCTTGATCACGCGCGAGTCCTCCACCGTCTCACCCATCGTCTTGAGCTCCGCGGCGAGGTTTGAGATCCGCATCCCGAACTCATCGATGGACTCGCCCTCCTTGAAGGCAATGTTCTCGAATTCTCTCAGGAGCTTCTGGGCCTTCACCTCCTTCACCTGTTCGGCGCCGAGACGCATGGTCTCCACTGCTTCCCACGCCTCCTTGACCGTCTTCTTGCGCCCGAGCATTTGCCACATGTCACGTGGCACCGAGCGCAGGAGCGCCGCCATGGCTTGGCGATCGTGAGCGCGCTTGACGCAGGTGCCTGGATCGATCGCGTGCCAGATCTCTAGCGGCTCCAAATTGCACTGCATGATCATCACCCACTCGGCGTAATTCGCCCGATCTAGCATCGGCCAGACCAGCGAACTCTCCTTCACGCCGGATCCGGAACTCGTTCCGGTTTCGGCCATCTTCTTCTCCTCCACGGATTTCTTCGGGATCCCTCGCTTCTTTTTCGCCGGCTGCCTCGGTGGGCTTATGGATCCACCGTAGAACATGAACCGGCTCTGATACCAGAGTGTTGGAACCAAAGCTCCGGTGAGGAGCTCCGGCGACGACGCGACACCTGCTGGTGGTGACCGCGGCGACTAGAACCCTAACCGTGCGCTCGAGAGAGAGAAGAGACAGACACAGGTGTGTTCACGCCACAATGCGCAGCGCTTACAATGCATTCACTTGGTCCTTGGATACATGGGCTTTCGCCCCCCACCCCGCCACGGTTCCACAGCTACGTGGTGCGCCGTTGTTCTCGGCACTCACGCGACATGCAAGCCTGCGGCCATGACGGGGGATAAGACCTGAAGACGCGGTCAGGATGCAACCGTGCACATCAGCGGTTCACCCTGATTCTACGCTAATGAAACATGGCATGTGACAAACTATACATCAAGTCATGAACCTAATGCAACTACATGCTGAACGATAATTGACACGATTACAAGGTGCTTCAGCTCAACACAATTTGCCACTGACACCTCTGATGCCGGCTTCAGGGGGGCAGCGATGATGCAACTGCGACGATCTTCAGGCCCTGTCCTCAACGTGTGGTCCTTCGTAGGCATTTTGTCCTTGTTGAGGCTAGGTTTCTGTAATTCCCCGTGACTGTAATACCTGTGCGGCTGCAACCAACGAGCATATCTTCAACCAAGCAAGCAAGACAAACAAAGATCGAGTGTGACCGAGATCGAGCTTAACCATGGAGCTCGCCTTGGGGGCCATGGCCGGCTTGGCCCCCAAGCTGGGCGACGACCTTCTCATGCAGGAGTACGTCGTCGAGAAGGGCCTGAAGCCTGACATCGAGTCCCTCTCCAGGGAGCTTGTGATGATGAAAGCCTCCCTGGAGGACTCATCTCGGTTACCATCGGACCAGCTCAGTGAGGTGGAAAAGCTCTGGGCACTGCAGGTCCGGGAGCTGTCGTATGACATGGAGGACGCTGCGATGACTTCATCCTGCGTGTGGCCGGCGGCAACTCTGCAACTGCCATCGACGCCAGCGTCTTCAAGAAGATCCTTGGCAAGGCCACGACCGCAATGAGAAAGGTCAAGGATAGGCCCCAGAAATGCAAAAAAAATTATACATGACGGAGTCTTATTATTAAATTTGTGCTCACTATCCGGAAAGAGTCCTTTGTTTCATCATCACGCTACAGCTGTGTCCAAAACTGCAGCAAATATGTTCCCCTGAAAATAGCCTGCATAAAATATGTATATTTGTAATTTTGGAATATATAAAAGGAATAATATTTATAATATTAAATAAATATCATTAGGTTATTCATACCATATATTTTTATAGTAAACTTATTTTGATATATAAATGTCTATATTATTTGTTTTTACAAATCTAATAAATTAAAATTCGTCGACTCCTTAAAATGCAATACGGATACTTACTTTGTGACGCCTCACATGCATGATAGTCGTCCGCCAGGCCCACCCAATAATACCAACCACGGTATGCCAGTACAGGTGGACCTCTCCGGTCCGCTCCAAATTAAGATAAGCACGTTCTCTCTATGCACACTCAGCTAGCCAAGTCAAGTTTTCTCAAAAAAAAAAAACCTAGCCAAGTAATTAAATGAGCAGTGCGCCTGTAATGGCTCTCCCCACACCCACACAGCATCTCGGCATTTGTTGCCCTGCACCCAACTAGCATGTATGCTACTACCAAGAAAGCAAGCGAAACAGAGAGCTAGTGTGATCGAGATCGAGCTTAACCATGGAGCTCGCCTTGGGGGCCATGGCCGGCCTGGCCCCCAAGCTGGGCGACCTGCTCATGCAGGAGTACGTCGTGCAGAAGGGCCTCAAGCCTGACATCGAGTCCCTCTCCAGGGAGCTTGTGATGATGGAAGCTGCTCTGGAGGACTTGTCTCGGGTTCCACCTGAGCAGCTCAGTAAGGTCGAAAAGCTTTGGGCACAGCACATCCGGGAGTTGTCGTATGACATGGAGGATACCGTCGATGACTTTGTCCTGCGTGTGGCCGGCGGAGAGTGTTCAGCTGATGCCACCGACGCCAACGTCTTCAAGAAGATCCTTGGAAAGACCACCGCTGTGGTGAAGAAGGTCAAGCATCGCCGTGAGATCTCTGATAAGATTAAAGACATCAAGAAACTCTCCAACGAGCTAGCTGAGCTCCGTGCCAAGTACACAGTTAGAGGTGCGGGAGCTGATCTTGCAGCGAGCACCGGCATCGACCCCCGTGTCCTCAATCTGTACAAGAAAGAGTCTGATCTGGTTGGCATCGAGGAGTCAAGGGACAAAGTCATTAGGATGTTGTCTATGCGGACCAAAGATGATGCTCATGCTCATGCATATGATCAGGACCTAAAGATAGTGTCTATAGTCGGCGTTGGAGGATTAGGTAAGACTACTCTAGCCAAAACAGTGCATGATATGCTTAAGAAGCAATTCGGTTGTTCTGCTTTTATTTCTGTTGGTAGGACTTCTAGTATGACTAGGGCATTTGAGAAGATGCTAGTGGATCTGGATGAAAGGTATAGCCATGTGGACATGTCAAGATGGGATGAAGAGCGATTCTCCAACGAGCTGCATAAATTCTTACAGCACAAGAGGTATGCCCGTGTCACTCTCTCTATTCAGTTTAGCTCAGTGTTTTTATCTTTTGCAAAGCATGATTACTTTATACATTCCTATTGTACACTAAGCCATAGGCCTGGGCATTGAGTTTGCTCGGTGCAATCTGTTATGAAAAATTCTAGTTTTGTTGAAATGTAAATCGAATTTGCTGCCAAACATTTAGAAAAACTATGGAATTTCCAAAATTTATAGATTGGATCTTTAAGTTGTAGCACAAATTAAATTGATTAATAAATATTCCTCTCCCTTGGAGTGGGTCACAAATTTTCCTTGCTAGAATCAAGTTGATGTTATCGCGTGTCTAGTTTATTTGGATACTCTATACAGATTTGCCAAATTATTCATATCTCTACATTCGTATGTCAATTATAGGTACTTCATCGTTGTTGATGACATATGGCATGTTAGATCATGGGAAATGATGACATATGCCTTGAGGGACAATAATTGTGGAAGTAGAATCATCATGACTACTCGTAATTTTGAGGTTGCCCCAAAAGCAGGAGAGGTTTACAAACTGAAACCTCTTTCTGATGGAAACTCTGAGAAATTATTCTACAAAAGAATACAGAGCCTGGAAGGAAAAAGTCTTGATGGAGTATCAGGTGAATTGTCTAGTAAAATCATACATAAATGTGGTGGCATACCATTGGCTATCATTGCAATAGCTAGTTTATTGGTTGAAAGACCGTATGAGGACTGGTCAAAGGTTTATGACTCAATTGGTTTTGGGAATGGAGACAATACAACAAAGATACTGTCATATAGCTACTATGATCTGCCTTCTTACCTAAAGCCGTGCATATTATATCTAAGCAAATTTCAAGAAGATTCTATTACTGATACAAAGGCTGTGATTTGGATGTGGATAGGTGAAGGTTTTGTCCATCTTGAGAAAGCGGAGAGTAGTCTATTTGAGGTTGGACAAAGATACTTCAACGAGCTTGTCAATAGAAGCTTGATCCAACCAATGGACGACACGTATAATTGGTTCACACAATTTTTTCGTATTCATGATATTGTGTTTGATTTCATCAGTAAGTTGTCGGACGTTGAAAACTTTATTACTGTTTTGGCCAGCAGAGAGCAACATGCTTCTCCAGACAGTTTAAGAAATGAGAAGAAAATAGGCATGCCTCGTTCGGACAGCAAGGTACGTCGGTTGGCTGTCCAGAATTACCATGTGCAGTGCTTCCCTGAACACACCATGGACGTGCTAGAGGTGTTGAGGTCACTTAACATTGAAGATAGTAAGATTGAGATTATGGCCCCACTTTACAGGTTTAGAGTTTGTCGTGTGCTAAATTTACAAAACTGCCACGTCCCGATCAGCTTAAAGCATATAGGGAGGTTGTTGCATCTCAAGTACTTGGATATATCTTTCACGGCTGTTGATGAGCTTCCTAAGGATCTTGGGCATCTGAAATCTCTACAGTCACTAGTATTAATCGATATTGGGCAAGACGAGCTACCACTGACTGTTTGTTCGCTTACACAGCTGATGTGCCTGGTAGCTCAGGGGTTCAAAAGGTTCCCAGCTAATAGGATGGGGAACCTAACATCTCTAGAGGAGCTACGGTTAAAGACCGTAGTTGGTCGGAGTACCACGGAGGACCTTGTGGTAGAGCTTGGCAAGCTGACGAGGTTGAGGATGGTCAGGATGACTTTGGCTGAGGAACTAGACGAGAGCTTGCAAAAAGCTCTGGTGCAGTCTCTCTGCAATCTATGGGAACTCCAGGAACTAGTGCTTTATTCTACAGGATTACAGCAGGGAGCCACTGTGTGGGGAGACTGGAAGCCACCTATGCAGCTCCGTCGCCTGTTTATAGTAGGCATCTGCTTCTCACGGCTGCCTGGGTGGATCAACCGCTCCCGCCTGCCACGCCTCAGCTTCTTATCTCTGGACGTGTACGTTGTTGAAGTACATGACCTGGATAACCTAGCGAGATTTCCAGAGCTGAGTTACCTCCGGCTAGACGGTTTCAGCTGGCCTCCAGGGGGGTATACTGTTGGTACGGACGGCTTCAGGAATCTGAGGTTCTGCGCTGTGGACACAACACTCATCAAGTTTCATATGGGTGCCATGCCAAGGCTTGAAGAGCTGCAGTTTGGAGTTTATGCATGGTATTGGAGTTGGGAAGTAAATGGTGTGCCGTTTGAGAAGTTCCCTATAAAGGAAGTAATCAAAGATCTTGACTTGGGCCTAGATAATCTCCGTTCACTTGAGAAAGTCATCATCGAAGTCGACTGCTTGGGTGCTACTGCCACAGAAGTGCAGGAGGTGGAGGACATGGTCACACGTGCAGTGGAAAATCATCCCAACCATCCAACCATAAAAATGGATCGAGAATATGAAAAAGAAATCATAACTGACGAATGCAGGGTGGAACTGGTGAGGCTGTCTCTGACTCTCTTCCAGTCTGTTAAAAAAAACGTTCTACTAGTTATACGTTCAGAGGTACTGCTTACTGACCTGCATGCTGTATGCTGTATTCTGCTGCTTGCAATTCTCAGCTTCAGCAACACATTGAAGAACATTTTGGTGTGCTCGAGTGGAAGGATAGGCCTGATGCAAGCTTCATTAGCCACCTGCGGCGGTATCGCCGTCTTCAAAAAGCCGTTATTTCCATCGACTGTGCAGGTGCCAGTATGCGTGAGGTGGACAAAGTGGAAGCAGCTTTTAGACATGCAGCCGAGCTTCATCCTAACCATCCTACTATCCAACTGATCAGAACGAACACCGAAGAAATGGTCTCCTCATCTGACCATCGCGACACAGAGGTAGCTGCCTGGATTAAATTTTTTTTCAGTAGTTAATGGAAACCTCAGCTTTGACTATGTAACTTACCACCAGCGCTTATTTTTCCTTCCTTAATAAACTCCAGCTGGACGACGATCACGATGATTCACCAGATAATTTGCTTTGCAAACTCCAGCTCAGGAATTGATAACTCTGTTTGTCCAATCCTTGCAACCGATCAGGTACGTGCATGCCAATCTGCATCTATGAACACTCCAAATTTTATTACTATATCTAAATATCACAATTCACTGTCATGTATACGTGCCAGTATGTATAAAGGATGCGTTTTTTACATGTGCATGCATGGTTCATACATACATGTTGTTTTCAGTGTTGGAACTCTGAATGTGCAAATTGAAGGTACTGGGGTCCAAATAATAGATTGGGTGATTACATAATGCTGCATAGACAATCCCAATGCCAAAGAATGTATCCAACAGTAATCTTATACAATGAGTGGTTGGTTTGTGTCTTCTTGTAATATGTTTATACTACGAATATTGTGTAAGCATGAGTATGTCACCACTACAGAAGCGATTTTGAGCAATGGAAGAATTTTTGCATAGAGGTGGCACAATCAATGTCCATCTCTAAAAATGGTTTCTAGGCCAGCCCGCCTCTAGCAATCATTTCTGGAGACAGCCGGCAAGCCGAACCATTTTTAGAGGTGCTTGAGCTTGCCAGTCATCTCTCCATTTCTAGAGGTGGCTAGCAATAGGATCTGCCTATGAAAGCAGGTGGAGCATAGTAGAATTCATAACTTTTGCAAAACAATTCGTTCGAAGAAAAACATTATTCCAAAGTTATAGTACTAGAAGAATCTACAACTTTATAGATAATGACTTTTCTATTTGAAATCATTTAAGGGTCAAATTTTTTGTTTAAATTTTTTATAATTTGAAATTAATATTTTGGAAACAAAATTAAATGACCTTAGTTGGAGAAACGGCCTGAAGCAAAGTTGTAATACTCAAAGGAGTCCGCAACTTTGTAGTTGACTACATTTTCTATTTGAAACCATTTAGTGCCAGAACATTCTATTTTATGTTTATAGATTTTGAAACCCTTTTTTGAATTTTTAAAAGTACCTTAGATGGAGAAATGAACTAAACTAAATTTATAGTAAGAGATATAAAACTTTCTAGTTGATGAATTTTCATCCAAAATCATGCAGGGCTAGAAAATTATATTTAAATAATGACTTTGAACTTCATATTTTATTAATTTTTCAAATAACCTCGGATGAAGAAACGACCTAAACCAACAAAGAGATCTAAAATTTTCCAGATCAATGTTTTTATTTAAATTCACTTAGGATCTTAAATATGCATTACAATATTCACTAAAGTGAATACAAAAAATATATCAGTTATATAGTTATAAGTGACTTTGAGGTGTAGTGGTTTAAGAAGCAACATGCGAGACTGAGGTCATGAAGGTTGACCCCAAATGACCCCAATGGCCGAACACGCGCGTATTTACGCACGTGAAAAATCTTCTGACTTGTGATCGTGTGGGGCTGGCTGGTGGGCCGCTCTTGGGTTCACAATTTGCAAATTTTAGAAAAACAATATCTAGAGACAACTAGATATCCGCTTCTAGAAATCGCTAATTTTTAGAGACGGGTGGAGCCACATCTATAGATCATCAACCACCGCCTTTGCAAAAGCTAACTGTAGTAGTGTGCATATCTTAACCCCTTCCTTATGATCTTAAGAAAATGGATTTGTAATTTTAGGCACCGTTATTGTAGAAGATGATGGCAGTGGGTCGCTTTGGCACCAATCACCCTAGACCATGCTAGCTCATGGATGATGGCTGGGTATAGGGGCCAGGCCTCTTGGCGCTTATTTGTCGTTGATCATCCTTCATCCTTGTGGGTCGGGTGGTTCTTTTTATTTTCTTCTTGTGTTCTCTTTTTCTTTAGCATTTGTACATTAAACTCTTGCTTCTCCTTAATGAAAAACTAGAAGATACCCGGAGCGTTACTGCGAGATTGCAAGGAATTTGGAATGAAATTAAGTGGAGACGATGTTGATAGCTTGAATTAAGATGTTGGAAGTTAGTGGGGTAACATTGTTATTAGTGGAGATGATGCAGATAGTTAGTGGGGATGATGTGGATGGCTTGCATGTTGAGACAGAGTTATAGTGGGGATTAACTTTATAAGAGCTGGAATGAAATTAAGTGGAGATGATGTTTATAGCTTGCATTAAGATGTTGGAAGTTAGTGGGGTCACATTGCTATTAGTGGAGATGATGTGGATAGTTAGTGGGGGATGATGTGGATGGTTTGGATGTTGAGATAGAGTTATAGCGGGCATTAACTTTATAAGAGCTACAGATATAGATGTGCTCAACAAGTCCTCTAAAAGAAAATTTTAGGCACCACCATTCTATAACATAATCGCCAATAGCTTTTTGGTAAACGCTCGATAAGTTCTCGGTTACGGGATATACACTCAGTTTCCTTCATTTTTTCTGAAACAAAGATTATAAATGTTTTTCAAGCTACTTTGGTTGTTTTTATTTCAGATACTACAACTTGTATTTGAAGTATTGAGGCATCAAAAAGTAGATATCCAGGTTCGGTACAAAAGCTAATTTCATATATTACTTGTGCTGAATAGCTAACCAACTGAAACGTACCACGTATGCTAACCAAATCGACTTCCTTATGGCAGCCCTGATAAAACCGTGCTAAAATCTAGAAAATAATTGTTAACAGGTTAATTCGTCTGATAGGTCCTAAGATGATTTTAAGGGAAATAAACTAAACAAAGCAGCAAAGGGAACAAATATATCATGTACCCTGATGGCAATTCATGTTTTAATCTTATCATAGTGTCTTTGCTAAATTGAATTGTTTTCGGATTACGCGTGTTCCTTGGCAAAACCACCTTATCTTATTATGCTCTGGTTGAAGGAATTCTGTTATTATATTTTCCTTTACATGGTTGTGCCATCCTTCGCATTTCAAGTTATTTACTATATATGCAAATCAATATTTCAGGTAAATGTGAGTTGTTTAAGTACTGAAGAGACAAGTCCCATTCAACAAAGATGATTACAAGCATTTCAAGATCTTGTTAGATTTGTGGTTTTTAGTCTAAAATCACATTGAAGAGGCAGATAAACAACAAGTGATGCAATATATGTGTGAACTATATTTGTCTCTATTTTTATAAGATGACTCATATATTTCCTCAAAAGTGATCTTGATTGATTTTGTGTGAAGTATATTTTAATAACATGGGTCATGTAGTTCCTTGGAAACTACCATGAGAGTTTGTATGTGAACTATATTTTTTTTTCATTTTTTCTGAGATGGGTTGTGTATTTGCTTGAAAGACAAGAATGATATAATTTCCTTGAAAATAATTGAGGTTATTTGAACTCTAATTTCTTGAATAGAATGATCATTTGTATGTATGATCTAAATCCTATATTCTCAACACCAACGTGTGGGTTTTTTGTGCAAGCTGCTATAACTTATCTTTGTTCTCTCTATGGTGTTTATATTGTAACACAATATACTCATGTAGCTATTTTCTTATCAATATCCGGTTCTAATAGATTTTAGTTACCAATTGCTCTGTATATAGTTTATAGTTGTCCACTTTGCATCGCACCTCAATGTGTGTTCACATATGTTTAGTTAAAACTATCTCTCATCCATTCATATTTTACTTTTCAATCATCATTGTACATGATTATTTTATTTGCATCACACACCCATGTGTGTTTGACGTGTGTTCAATTAATACTCTTTCATGTGTCTGCATTATGAGAACTTCCTTATTATATTTATCCGCTTATGATTGAATTTAGTTAGCAACTATCATCTTATATACTTTTTCACCCCCCTTATTCATATTTTTCCATCTTTACATAGAACATTCACACGTGCTTGACATATGTTAAGTTCAAATCTTAGCTTTAGCTATGTATTTGGCTTAAAATAAACGTGCTAATTGATTTGTACGTATACATATATGGTCTATATAGTAAGATGTGTCACCTGCCGTCTGCCGAGTTGCGAAACGGGCTGCGTTATTTACTTGTGCCATTCTAGAGCCCTAGCTGAAAAAAAAAAGCGCTTTGATGGCGTGAAGCTGAATTTAATTGAGGAAAATGCTAGTTAGGTTCCTCCAAGTCCAAGCAACTTTCTGTTCTGTTCGGCCCAACTTATTTTGGGGCTTAATTACAAGCCCATGCCTGCACAAGCTAGATGTTCAAGGCCAGGCTGAGGCCCGAGGCCGATGCTGATGCGTGTGTCTCAATTTCCCAACCATTTGTTTGACTTAATTACGACGAGCACATGTGGCTATTTTGTTGGGCCCTCGGTTAACATGGCCCAGGCACCCCACTGCCCGGCGCTTGAAGGAAAGATGAGGCCACGCGCAAGCACGGACTTCACAGCGTTTCGACAAGCGTCCACAACTGTCGAAGATTTGCAAAGCTGCAAGAAGAATGAATTTAGCTCGTAGACTAGTTAAACTCAGCTTCATAGAATTTTGAACCATGCAGCTAAGACATCAGTGATGGGTAATCCAAGACAGCAAGTTTCAACACAAGAGGAAGGAAAATAAAATTGTACTGGACGGTCCACAAAGATGGAGGGAAGAGCCACGACCATTTTGTTTCGGCAACAAAAGCAAGTATGTATCCAGCTCAAATTTCAGACCACAATACTAACATGCGTGTGGTGCTACCACTTGAGACTCGAAGAACAAGCTAGCCTCTCAGGACGGTCTTGAAGGCAAATCATTGTTTCAACAGTATTCGTTCTTAGACTACTACAACTACTCTCCAACATTGCAGAACAAAATTAACAAAAAAGAGCATTGATTACGGAAGCTTGTTTTTTTTTTCTCCAGTGGATCACTCAAGACAGATGACCAGCCATATATGAGCACCATTGTCATTGGTGTAGACAGAGAGCAACACACTTGTATCATTACTAGAGTTTTCCAACAGAATATGAAATCCTTACTACAAGTTTTCAGAATCGACGACTTATCAACTACTGGTTCTCATTTAAAAACAATGGCAGTAACTAACTACTCATATCTTGGGTCAGCCCAATAGATAGGTACTACGTACACCATTCCCAACGTTTTTGGGTGTTGAACCAGTGGATCGATCAGCCCACAAAATCCTGGTCCCTACCTCCACATTCCATTTCCATGCAGTTGGCATAGTATGTTTCTGCACATTTCACATGGCATGCCGTGTGCCCACAAAATCCTGAGCCCTACCTCCAAATTCCTGTGATGCACATTTCTGCCAATTTCCAGACCAGCCGCTTGCTGCTTTCCTTTTCACTATTACCCTCCCAGATTTCCACACCGGATTTCCTCGCGGGCTCGCCGCCACAGTTCGGCAGTTCACCACACGCAAAGATCTCGTCACTTTTCTTTCTACAAATTCCATCCCCTTTTGTCTCTGCGGTCCCCCGAACGCTATTATGGCCCGCTTGGACCTAGCGCCTGAATGTATGTCACAACTCACAAGGTCTGTATATGAATTTTCCATATCATGTAGAAAAAATATAGGATTTAGGAACAAGAGAAATAAACAAACCCCACTTGCCACGTAGGGTCTTGCTTGTTGGAGATGGGGAAGGCCAGACAACAGCCGAGTGAGGTTCAGAAATTCCGATCGATCAAATGTTCACCACCACCAGTTATGTATGGAGCTCTTCCCCCTGTGTAGCACTTGGCAAAAGCAGCACATGATAGAGGAAGAGGATACAATGCAACATGAACCATCCCTGTCACTGTCAGATATATTCAGATGAGGATGAAACCGAGCCACACCACTGTGTCTGTGGTAATGCTAGTAGTGTAGTATGGAGGTGTGGTGTGCCTACTGTACACTTCCTTCCAGCAAGGGAAATCAAAATTCAAATGGGGGACTTATTAGACTTGGCACGTCCAACGACCACGCCCGACTGTCACTACCATCACTCCCCAAAAACCCAATCACAGCCTTTTTATGCTTGCATGCAGGCCAAACCAAAGGCTGGACTCAGCTGAGCAACAATCCCCCCAGGGTAGTGTCTTTCCAATCAGTATAGTAGCGTAGCGTCTTTCTAACCTGCCCTGGCAGTAGAGAACAAGAGACAACAGGGCACGGCTTGTGCTGTGAGTAAAAGGACTGCTCACTGACATTGCCGTCGCTGGGCCCTGCTGGGACAAGAAAAGATAGCGAGATGATTTCCGGGCAGACCACAAAAGGTTTGGACGGAGAGCCTTTTGTTTGAGTCTTTGAGGAGAGAGACCCATGCATGCATGCCCCAAGCCCAGCCCGGCCCCATCATGGCAATTGGCAATGCCAATGGCATGCAAGAGAGGCAGGCAAAGCAAGCTCACGTCCTTGTCCTCCTTCCCTTCTCTCTACTACTACTTTGCCTCCCTCAACAACTCTCCTATCCACTCCCAACTCCATGACCATACCATGCATGTGTTATCAGAGGACAGTCCTGCAAACGGCCTGTGCCTGTTGTGGTGTGGGGGCATGGCTTTGATGATGAAGCCTGATGATGTTTTCCAACAAGGATTAATTGGCTCATAACTCACTTTGGAAATCTGACAAGTAGGAACTTAGCAAGCAAGCTAATTAAGCTAGCTAACAAGGCAGGTACCATACTACTGATGTGAGCAACGAAATGTGACTAACAACAATTCCCTCTTACTCCTAATAGCTTTGTGCTCACTTCTCATCTTAGTGACATCTGCAAACTAAACAAGGCATACCCCATCTCAGCGACATCTGCAAACTTTATTTATTACGTATTAAACAAGACACAGACAGCCGACTAGTGAAATGAGATTATCGCATGAATGAATGAATGATGGGATGGTGAAGTAACAAAACACCCTCTCCTCTTACATTACATATTCTGGATGGATGCAATGTAATGTAATGTGACCTCATCATCATGCCAATGCCTCGTTTGGTCAACATGTCCAGGGAGCAAGAATTGACAACCTGATGATCTCATGGAAGTAAAGGTGAAAAGGATGTTAAAAGTAGGCAAAATGCATATATATCCACACCAAAAAGGGCTCAACTTCTAATACGTACATGAGTAGATCATCCAGAACTAGCATTAGAAATGGACTACAGCTACATTGGTTACTTTATTTGCCCACCCCCAAAGAAAAATATACTACTGCCTTGGTCTGTAGTTGCCTAACTTCTCAAAATTTTCTGGAGAAAACAGTAAAACACTCTCCTAACAGTAGCAAGAGTTTACACTAACCTGCATAAAGAGCACCATATATATTGTACTCCATGGTTAAGAGCTCCTCTATGTAATGATGATGGAGAAATAGGACTAGTATGACAGGACTTCTAAGCAGAACCTATCAAGAAACTAATTAATAAGCTCACATCAGTAACTGTCACTGTGAAAGAGATCAGGCATCTAGCAATTAGTAACTAGTGATCAGAGTGCATGTTTTCATTTCCTTTTCTCAGAATTGAGAATTGACCCAATTTGCATTGATGAGCTGCTAGCTAGCTAAGAAAGATGCAAAAGAACAAATAGGCCGAAGAAGAACCTCTAGAAGTAAGTAAGCTCTAGTAGCAGTAAAATAAAATGCCTTTAGCTCTGTAACAATAAGGCTAGTAATCTCAGCTTTTAACGGCACGGGGCCTGATGAATCGGGCGCCAGGCGGAGGCGGTGAGCAGGCAGAGATCCTTCCACCCGAGCTTGAGCGCGCCGTTCTCCTCCACCAGCGTGTACCCGTCGGAGGGGAACATTCCCAGCAGCAGCGACGCCTGCGCGGCGGCGCCGCCGGCGAGCGACGCCGCGCGGAACCCGGACTGCGCCAGCTTCTCCCGCCAGCTGCCGACGAACTTGACGTCGCCCGTGCGCGCGGGGCCGCCGACGGCCAGCACGTTGCGGATCTCCCGCGACAGCAGCTGCTGCTCCACGACGTGCCGCTCGGGGCTGTCCTCGCCGTAGCTCGCGTCCAGCGAGTCGAACAGCGCCGAGTAGTAGTGGATGGCCTCCACGAACCGCGCCAGGAAGGAACCCGAGTGGCTCAGGTCCTGCTCCACCATTGTCACCACCTTCGGGGCCAGCCTGGTGAATGTGAATCAGTCAGTCGGTCAGTAGGTGCATTTGGTGGCCATTACTTCGATGCAGCGGCAGGACGAGACGGCTCAAGCAGCAGTTAGCATTTTAATGATGCATCAGATCAACAATGAATTGGAGTTTATCTCATGTAACCTCTCCTCTAAAGTGCACATTGGGCCGATATGTACTACTAGCAGTCAATCAACAAAACTAGCTAGCTAGAGATTTGAGAAACCTTAACACATTTGATAAGCTTTCGAGTTTAGCAGCTTAGCTTCCTGATCTGATCTATAGTGTGATGAGGAGATAATGATTAGTGTATAGTACGTACTAGGAGAAGATGACAGGTATTCAATTCAGTAATCATGATTTTGGCACTTTGGACTAGAAAGTTGAGATTTTTTGGCTTGGAAAGTTGGTCATGATGGTAAGAACTTTCAGCTCGTGCCTAGTGATCGACTAACCAAATGCAAGCACGGTCAGTCTTTTGTGGTTCTCGGATCACCACAGGAGCATTTGTATATATACAAGATCCAACCTTTTTAGCCTACATAGAAAGTTGGTCATAATGACGAGCTTTTTGAGCTCCAAAACGCAATTTTTTTTACTGGTTAGCCAGCTGACGGATCGTGCTTGTACCGGATGTACGGCGACTGATGCCTGCTCCGTGCATATCGCAATGCCACATTAGTTAATTAACTATGCTGAAAAGTAGCCATGATGAAAGCATCAAGATTTGACATGCAGCAAGCAAGAAAGAATGCACGATGGATTGGAATTTAGAAATGCAGGTGTATTCTACTGGAGTAGGAGTTCGCCTCTGCTACCTTTGGATGAGCCAGAGCGTGTTGGAGTCGGAGCCGGTGACGTCGTAGAGCGAGTGGTGCAGCCAGTGGACGGCGACGGCCTCGCGGCGCGTGACGCCGAGCTTGTCCGGGTCAACATTGCCGGCCTTCTCGGCGACGGCGCAGAACTCGAAGGGCAGGCCGAGCGTGTCGGCGAAGTCGGAGAGGCGTTTCCCCGTGGCCTGGAGCGCGTCCATGGACGCGCCCAGGCCGGTGAGCCGGACCCTGGGCGGGCCGCCGGGGCGGGAGGCGAGGATGTGGAAGAGCCCCGGCCACTGGAGCCCCTGCATGATGTCGAGGTCGATGATGTGCACGCGGTCCTCCCGCTCGAACGCCTCCTGGATGGCCTGGTTGGCGGTGAAGTGCGAGAACTTGACGAAGGGGCTGATGCCGTTGAACACCTGGAACGCGGCGGCGACGCGGCCGCCGTGCAGGCGCGCCGCGACGGGGTTCCCCGGCGGCAGCGGCGCGTAGATGCCCAGGCAGGAGCTGACGAGGCGCGCCGACATGGCCTCCGCGAAGTAGGCGGCCACGCGCTGCGTGGAGGTGCCGAACGGTGTGGCCAGCTCCGCGATCTCCAGCAGCCACCGGTGCGCGTCGTCCAGGTTGTCCGCGTTCACGGCCTCCGCGCACTGAAGCAGCAGGGTGAGCAGGTGGAGCCCCTCCTCGTCGCGCTGCCTCCGCCGCTGCTCCTCCTTCCGCTCCTTGGCGGCGGCGGCCGCCGCCGCCGCGGTCTCCTCGGCCGTCGGGGCCTTGGGCGACTGCGACGGCGCCGGCGGGTTGTTGGGCTCCTGCTCCTGCTGCTGCGGCGGACACTGTCTGTCTGTGGAATGAAGCGGCGGTGGCGGTGGAGCGGGAGGGAGGGCCCCCGCCACGGCGGAGACGTGCGGAGCGTTGTGCATGAGAGGTGGGTGCAGCGGCGCGGGGTCGGCGGGGGCGAGGAGGGAGCGGAGGCGGAGCTCGAGGAGGGAGGCGAGGCCGGGGTTGCAGGGGTGGATGATCTCGCGGACGTTGTGGATGAGCTGCGCCACGGACACCCCGGCCCCACCGCTGCTTCCGATGATGTCGCGGATGATGCCGTCCACCCATGCGGTCGTGGAGGGCGCCGCCGCAGCCACGTCGGCCGCCTGCGCGTGCGCGTGCGCGTGCGCCGCGGGGACGTCCACATCCGCAGCCTGGTGGTGGTGCGCGTGCGCCTGGAACTGGTACGCGGGAGGCAGCTGGTGGAGCTGGGTGGGCAGCGCGGGCAGCTGCGCGCTTGCGGAGGACGGCGGCAGCGGCGGGGGCGCACCAGCACCAGCGGCGCCGGCGCCGGCGGTGACGTCGGAGAGGTCGCCCGTGACGTGGCGTCGCGGCGGCGGGAGGTCGACGTCGGGCGCGGGGCGCTTGCGGACCATGGCGGCGGCGGCGGAGTGTTCTTGCTGCTGGCCTAGGTGGTGGCGGAGGACTTGTAGGAAGTGGTGTTGGGATTGTTGGGGGAGGAGCGGCGGCAGTAAGGAGGGGGCGGTGGCGGTGGCATGAGTAGCGGCAGTAAAAGAGGCGGGTGCGGCGGCGGCGGAGGAGGACGAGGGGAAGAGGAGGAGCGAGGAGGAGCCCATCTAGAAACGCCAAGAGGAAGCCGCCGCGCGCATGGCGATCGGTCGGGCAGCCCAGCCCAGCGCTGCGCCTGCGCGGGGGATGAGCAGCGGTTTTGTTTATGTGGCTCGGCGCCGCACCTGCACAGCACCACCAGTCCGGAGTCTGGACTCGGGATGAGGAGGAGTAGATGGACGGCGGCGAATGTGGCGGGAGGAGTAAAGAGGAAGACGCCGGCGGGAGAGGACCAAGCGCGTCAGCACAAGCGCTTGGGTTTGCAGGGGATGCTGGCATGCTGCTGCTGCTGCTAATTTATGCACGCGCCGCAGTTAGGATTAGGATTAGTAGGATTTGCTTGCCCTTGGGCTCCGTGTTTACCTGCCTCCTTTCTGCTAGTACCACACACTTTACAATTTTATTAACGGTGGAGTATCCTTGTAAAAAAATCTTGTACTATCTCTGTGGCCAGCAAAATGAGGGGAAAACGAAGCAAGATTATCGCTAGTTTGTGCTCCTCAGCGGCTCACCCCCACAAAAAATGTGATTCAAATTCAAACACAAAATGAGGGGGGAAACGAGGCTAAGATTATCACTCGTTTGTACTCCCTCAGCGGCTCAGCCCCACAAAAAAATGTAAATTGTAGGTTTTAGATAAGTCAAACGTTATTAAGTTTGACCAAATTTATATAAAAGAATAGTATCCAGATCTATGTCTTAAAACAGTTTTACTATAAAATGTATTTTATATTAATCGAACGATATTTATTCGATCGGCATACTAAATTTTAGTATTTTCTTGTATAGGTTTGGTTCAACTTAGTGCATATTTGGAATGTGAGAATTTTTCTCTATTTCTTCGTTTTTCGAATGAAATTGAATTGGTTTCCGTGAATTTCTTACATGATTCCTACGAAATTCCTATGTTCTAAACAGATTTTTAGATTTTTTTTTCTTTCAAGAAGTGAGAACTATATTCTTTTTAGGACAGATGGAGTATTATATTCACTACTACAAAAAAAAGATTTACCAATATCAGTCAGTCACGTTACAAACTTTGTTTGGGGTTCCCTCCGACCCCCGTTGACATCCATCCAACGTCGTCCTCAAGCTAGCTCTCCTCTTTTCTTTGTGTCATTTCATCTCCACCTGCTCTTGCCTTTCTACCAGATCTCACCTATGAAAAACCGCTTCTTCCTTATATATCGTCCCCTGTTTTATGCTGCCCTCTTTTTCCTGTGCTCTACTCCTAGCTTTGAATGCAAAAAAAAAAATGTAAAATGCAAGCTGGCTGAGCACGTACATCCACGACCTGATCAGTGCAATTTGAATAAACATGCTGAGTACATGTTGGTTACGGAGGTTTGGACCTCAAGTGACCTGCACAAAAAGAAATACTAGGCGGGTCTCGAATAGGAGGCTGATGCAATCCAATTTTTTTTTTAAAATGATATCTGAAAGAAATTGATTTTATATGTTTTAAGTGAAACCACTGTAACTTGTAAGATTGGCTAAAATGTTTATTTATAATACTAGGTAAGTATAATTTATTAGATTTTTAATTGAGTACATGTTCATAATACACCCATATGGCCACTCAGGTAGAGTGTTGTTATTTTTGTATTTCTCCCGTTCCAAATTATAAGTTATTTTAACTTTTTTGGTACATAGAATTTGTTATATATCTAGACATATATTATATCTAGATGCATAGAAAAATAGATGTATCTAAAAAGTCAAAGCGACTTATAATTTGGAATAGAGGGAGTAGCAATCTAGTCAAACTTAGGATACTTTGACTTATTGTTCAGGAGCGGAGCATCTAAAAGATCAATTTCTTTTTGGAACAGTGGTGGTACATATATAATTTCCCTTTTTTCAAATTAGAAGATGTTTGGCTTTTTCTAGAAACATTGTTTTTACTGTGTATTTAGACATAATATACATCTAAGTGTATAGCAAAAGCTATGTATCTTGAAAAGTTAAAATGTCTTAATACATTTGCCAAATCTAAACATTCAGTATGCAACTTATTACTAGTTGGTTTGTTAATACAGTAAAATCCCAACGACCGCCAAGAAGTAAGGCAAAATAAAGGAAAGCGGGGAGGAATTAAGTTTGTTATTATGAAAGCATGTTTCATGGTGGATCTATCAGCATCAGCATTATGTCGTCGTCAGTTGGTAGTGAGATTGTTCCCCCTGTTCGGCTGAGCTTATCAGCACGGCTTATCAGCCGTGGAACAGTGTTTTTCTCTCACAGCAAATCAGCCACAGCCGACTTATAAGCCAAAAAAAAAAACAGCCTGCCGAACAGGGCCATTAGATGGTGATGGCCAAATCGTGAGACGTTTGACTTTTTTTTCCAGGATTGCACACATACTAGTATTACGTTTTGTTCCCGCTAGTTGACTTTTTTTATTCAGGATTGCACACATACTAGTATTACGTTTTGTTCTCGTTAGGAAAATACTTGTTTTGACTTTGGACTACTATATATTGTTACTGGTAGCTGTCTATACACTTGCAGGGAAGTTTGTGATGTGAGGCGAGGATGGCAGCTTTGTGTACTTTGCTACTCCCTCCGTCCCACAAAAAGTGTCGTTTTAGGTTTTTTAGACATCGTGTTTGACCGTTCGTCTTATTCAAAAATTTTTTAGACATCACTGTCGGTTTGTGGCTAGAACCGGTAGTAAGGTTCTAATTTTGAAGCTTAGAACCGGCAGTGAAGGGTTATCACTGCCGGTTTACAATAAATCGGCACTGATGGTGCCAACAGTGAATGTCGAACTGTAGTAGTGCATGGGTCCTTTTTAACGTTCTTCTTTGGTTCCTTTTGGAACGTGAGATTTTTCTATATTTTTTTTGTTTTTTTAAAATAAACTGATTTTCTGTGAAATCTCTATACAATTATTGTGAAATTCCTGCGTTCTCCCAGTTTTTAGCAATAGAATCATATCATCACCATCATCAAATCGATCACCTTGACCTACCTTGTGAGAGTAAGGTCGGCGCGAGGAAGATAGGCAAGAGAGCCGAGCCGTTGTATCTGTATTCTAGGACTAGGAGTACACAAGTCTGTTTGGATGCTAGCCGTCACTCTCCATAGCTAAGGTATGGCGGCACCATCGCCACACCTGTGTGGTAGGAAAATCGGTGCCACGCCACCGGTGCGATGAGAATAAGGAATATTTTGCTATGTTGTTCTTGTGCTCGTGCCTACCTTAGGGCACCTGCAGTGGTTGCATCGGTTCATTCAGGAGAGAGACAGCCACGTCAGGAGTCGACTCTCAAGCGAAGAGTACCATGGTCCCACGAGAAAGATTAAAAAATCGGACACCTGAATTGCTCCACATCGCACCATGGCTCAAGTGCAGGGCCAAATTCATTTTTTATTCCTCAAGAGTCAACCTAGAAATATGAATCGATTCCTCTCTCCTCAACGATTTGCTTACTCCAGTCGTTGAGTCGACTTGTCGATGCTCCACGTCAGGCCATGAGTCGCTTCTACTTCACCACTGGAGAAGCCCTATCTGACTTCTCAACCAAGCAAATTAAATTATGCGGAAACACTGTAGCTACAATGTGGCAAGTGAAGGCGGGGAACCAAACACCCTCTGCATTCCGAGCTGGAGATGTGCATTGCAGCGAGATCGATCAGCATCATCATTCTCTGGCGTCCCCAACTCTCCATGGCTGTCTGCCCCTCTCTTGCATTATTCTCTAGTGCCCCCATCGGTTTATGAATCACCGTACGTTGTTCACAGTTTATGACCCATTTTGTGAACTAAAAAACAAGATCCATGCAATGCAATGGCTGGCGAGTGTGCGTGTGGGGCTTGACCCACGTACTCCCTCCGTCCCAAAAAAAAATGTCGTTTTAGGTTTTTCAGACATCGTGTTTGACCGTTCGTCTTATTTAAAAATTTTATACAAATTATAAAATAAATAAATCATTATTGAAGTATCTCTAATGATAAAATAAGTCGTAACAAAATAAATAATATTTATTAAAAATTTTTGAATAAGACGAACGGTGGAACACGATGTCTGAAAAACGTAAAACGACACTTTTTCTGGGACGGAGGGAGTACTACAGTGTGTATAACCACGGGAAAAAGTCTAATTGACCCCCAACTATAAGGGGTGGTCTAGTTTACTCCTGAACTATGAAATTGTCTGATTTACCCCTGAACTTTGCAAAACCGGCCAAATCACCCCCTCGGGCGGTTTTGGGCGGTGGTTTTGCTACAGTGCCAGCGGTTTTGCTACAGTAACAGCGGTTTTGTCTTTTTCTTTTTTATTTATTTCGTCTGAATCTTTGAAAAATCATAGTAACTCACAGAAAAATCATAAAATGGAAAATCCAATTTTGTTGGACTCCACATGAGTAGATCTACACAGTGAATATATAATATAGTATGCTTTAATACAAAGTTTTTGCTGTAAATTTTGATCTATTTTTTTTCTGTAATTAATTTGAATAATTCATACATGCTGGGTGGTGGTTTGCTGGCCCCTGGGACCCTGCTGCTGCGGTGCGAGCGATTGCAATGCACTAATGCAGCACGCTGTCTCTGTCTGCTGGTACGTACGTGGACCTGCCTGGTGCCTGCCTGCCTGAGCCCGTTCACTAGTAGTACAAACTCCACGTGAGTGACGGTGTGCCCATTGCTGATGCATGTCTGTATGTAGCACATGTGTGCAAACTTTGAGCCTGTTTAGATGGTGAAAAAGTTTGAGTAAAGTTTCTATAGCACTTTTTGTTGTTATTTGACAAAATGTATCTGATTATAAACTAACTAGGCTCAAAAGAATTGTCTCGACATTTACAGATAAACTATGCAATTAGTTATTTTTTACCTACTTTTAATGCTCCATGCATACGTCCAAAGATTCGATGTGGCAGTTACTGTGCAAACTTTTTTTTTGGGCATTTTCACCAACTAAAACCGGCTCTTTTACGAATTTGCAAACTTTCCATTCCACGTGAGTAACCGGAGTCTGAGTTTTGACACTCCTCTCACTCTTTGGGTTGAGGAACATTTTTTTTTGAAGAGTCAAGATGTTTTAAGTTTCGCTAAACATGTAAAAAAAGTACTAACACTTACATGACCGAATCATAAGTGTATTTTTTTAATATATCTGTTTGGATTTTGGACTCTTAAACATTTAACAATATATTTTTCTATTAACTTAATTAAAATTAAGGAAGCCTGATTCAATTCGAACCTAAAATGACAAACGGAGGCAATCTCTATATTATATATCCCCGCACATGCACTGCTAGAGAATTTGCAAATGGAAATGAATCCCTTGGCACTTGGCAGAGTACGTAGATTGTGTAGTGAACTAGGAGTACTCCAACACCAGCAGTGGAGTACTGTACTGGACGTGGAGGGAGTGAATGTCAGTAGTGTGCCGTGTCTGTGTGCACGGGTTCGTGGAAAGAAAAGGCAAGCAGCAGGCTACAGAGGTTACACTGCATAGGCGGGGCTTGTGGTGCATGTGCATCGTGGATTGGACCCCGGCCGGCTTTGCCGCCGCTGGTGTCTGTCTTCCTTCTTCACCTGCATGCATGCGCAAGCACTGAAGCACAGCATATGCATGTGCGATGTGTGCGCCCTCCCCTCCCCCTCGTTTCCGATCATCCGATGGACGGATGGAAAAAAGGGTCTCGCCTTTTCTTGCCATCGTGATCCTGGTGCTGGTTGATCATGTGCATGCATGCTTCCATTTGCAGTTGCAGGCACGCACGGGCTCGGCCATGCCATTGCATATGGAGAGGCACGCCTCGATCGATGATTATCCAGCGCAGTGTCCGTCCATGTCCATGGACCATCGACGTTCGACGACCATGGCGCGCGATCGAATTGGCGGTGGGCCGGTAGCCATGGCGTAGCGTACTACGTCGCTAGCTCGGGGCCGCCGCCCGCTCGCTTCGCCCTGTTCCCACTTTCTGTTTGCTATTGCATGGGAAACACCAACTCCAAATAAAAAGGGAGGGAGACGAGAATATGGATAGAAGATCCTGACTTGGACTAGTAGGGGTACTAGTGCATCAAAGAATCCTGGCTTTTGGCAGGCAAATGGACAAGAGGCAAGACAAGAGGCTCTCTGGTCGTGGGCGTATCCGATGCTGCTATGCTGTGCCATGCTGCGGCACACACAGCGGCAGCAACAGCATGCTGCTGTGGGTGGGGATCGTCGGCGTGGTAGCCATGCTGCTTCCCTGCATGGTGCATGCTCTGCGACGAGAGAGTGAGAGACGACGCGCGCGAGACAGCCGCGCACGCAGCGGGCAGATCCAGATGCATGCTCCAAGCAAGCTCACTACTGTCACTGTTCACACAGGCTCGGCTCGGTCCGTGGCTCCGTGCAATGCAATTACTCCTTCCACTGGTCCGCTTCGTGGCATTTGTGGTGCAGACAGACAGGCCTTGTTTAGTTGATGTGAAAAGTTAAAAGCTTTTTAATATTTCCTATCACATTAAATCTTTGCACGTGTGCATGAAGTATTAAATATAGATAAAAAATAACTAATTACACAGTTTGTCTGTAATTTAGGAGATAGATTTTTTAAGCCTACTTAGACCATAGTGAGACAATAATTAGCAAATACAAACGAAAGTGCTACGGCACTTTTCGGAGAAATTTTTTTGCCATCTAAACAAAGGCCACAGTGAACCTCTGCTCTGCCGTGCATGCATGCTCTCGTCTCCTTTCCCTACAAGCAGAACTGCAACAAATAGGCAACGATTTTTTTTAAAATAATCTTTTTTAATGATTAATTGCAAATGTAGAAGCTGTTATAAAAAATTGTAGACTTATCAACAGCTGGAGGGCCGATAGGTCTTATCGGCTTTGGGATGACCGACAGGCTCCTGCTAAGCTGCTACACCGGCTGAGGCCCTGTTTAGTTCCAGAAAATTTTGCAAAATTTTTTAGATTTCCCGTCACATCAAATCTTTAAACACATATATGAAGCATTAAATATAGATAAAAATAAAACTAATTACACAGTTTAGACGAAATGGACGAGACGAATCTTTTAAGCCTAATTAGACTATGATTGGACAATATCTGTCAAATAACAACGAAAAGAGCTACCGTGCTGTTTTACCAAATTTTTTGATATAACCGGCCCTCAATTCCTTGTAATCTACTACGTACTACTTATAATTTTGCTAGCCCGCCAAATGCACATCACAAGGCAAACAGTGCTCCATTGAAAATTTGTGCTAGTACCAACACCAGAGTACTCTGCTTCTCTGCTAGTGTTTGTTTTCTTCTTGTTTTTGTTTTTATGTATCATCAGAACAATGCAAACCAAGGCCTTCTCTGCTAGCAGCTAAGGAGCTGTTTAGTTCCCAAGAAATTTTGCAAAAATTTTCAGATTCTCCGTCACATCGAATCTTTAGACACATGCATGAATCATTAAATATAGATAAAAAATAAAATTAATTACACAGTTTAGACGAAATGGACGAGACGAATCTTTTAAGCCTAATTAGACCATAATTGAACACTAATTACCAAATAACAACGAAAGTGGCTACAGTGCCATTTTGCCAAATTTTTGGCAACTAAACGCAGCCTAATATGCACTGGCGGAGCCTCGTGGAGGCGATACTGGGCGCCAGCCCCCCCCCTACTCTGAGCGCTGAACATACTACGTACTAGTACAACTCTCTGCATTTGTGTTGACTCCTAGCTAGTCTGAGCTCCTGCCTGTCTGAACACACAAGCTCCTTGTATGCACTTTTAGATGGCACTCTTTCTTTTGACTGCATCGTCAACAGCCAGAAAGAACAGCAGCAAATGTTTCTACTATAGTTGCCCCCCTTGATATTACTTCACGCTCCGCCACTGCTAATATGATTATGATTAGCGTTGTTTTCTGAGAGGATTAGGTTGTAACATTTTTTTAGCTTATTTATGGGTTATTGGGTGCGGTCTTGTCGAACACTTTATAGCTCCAATGAAAATTTGTGCTAGTAACACTTTTTTAGCTTATTTATGTGTAACACTTGAGAAATGACTTGGCATGCATATATATGACTTCGCAAGAGGAGGTCTAAAGTGGGGAAATAAACCATTTCTTTTTTAAGAAATGTAGCTCTTTTGGATGCGAAGCAGGCAAAGAAACCCTGCCAATGCAAACAGCCGTTGGTAGCTCACTACCGCCTCGCACAGTCACGTACGGCTTGCATGCATGTCTGTTCTTGCACATACTCTATGGTTTGTTAATTTGATGGCTTACGAAAGGATTTTGGAACGAGTTTTTGTTGGCAACGCGTGATTTAGGACGACCGTGCATGCTCTACTGTGTACCACACACTATACTCTGGAGTGTTTTTGTGACACTGTCTACTGCGCCATCTTGATTATTCAGACCGCCTGCTGTGAGCGCTGATGGCTGTGGACAATACCGAGCAGCTTCAACAATTACACTATACACACTCAGCAGGACTACTGGGCAAGTGTTAACTCAGCTGCGGTCTGAGCTCTGAAATTGCCATTAAACACTTCACCTAACGTAGTGCAGTGTAGTTATGGACATTATTATACCACATGTCACAGGCTCTCTGCTACAGTATGTTCAGTGCCGCTCTCTTATTTATTTTTTCAGTTTGATTTTAATTTGGGGATTGTTATTATTCTCTAAGGATCTACTACTACATCCATCCTTACAAACCATGAAATTCTGTGTTTGAATTAAGTCAAATTTCCTAAGTTTAACTAAATTTTATAGAAGAAAAAATATCATTTATATTTAGGACTCTAAATATTAATATAAAAATACATTCCATATATAGAATCTAATAATAATATCATAAATATTATAACTTTTTTACAGATCCAGTCAAGCTTAAAACTATTTGGCTTCTAAAAAAATTATATTATTTTTTAATATTAGGAAATTATTAAAAAAAACTTATGCAGTGACCGGAAGCAAATCTGTAGAGGTAGCAATCAGTCCAGATCGACGACAACAAGGACTAAAAGTTTCCATAGGACAGACGATAAACAGATCACGAACAATCATGCAGGTGCGTGGTGGACCTGATCGATCGATGTAAACTCCAGATCGAGAGAAGTACGTGTTCACATTCTGATTTCTGAACAACTATCCGTAGTAGTGGTGTTCAAAATTAAAACTACGTACCCGGAAAAAAAACTGGGTCCCATTGCCGGTGTTGACTAATTCGATCCATGATGCTGCGTGAGCTGGAAAGAAAGAAGCAAGCGTTTGGGTCAAACACTACAACGCAGCACAGACAGGACAGCATCGAGTGACTAGTGAGCATGCTGCATGCATGCATGCGTTTTGACTTGTGTTCCATCATTTCCCACGGCGCTCGAGGGCCAAGGAGGCAGGTCGGGCCAGGCCAGTTCATTGGGAATCCGTGTCTACGAAAGTGCCGTGCAAAAGCGACTCGGATTTCCATGACTACTCAGTATGAGGATTGCGGTGGGAGCGCGGATTCTACGAGTTATATGGAGTTTCATATTAATTATCTTGCCACGTTAGATATTTGTTAGATATTTGCTGACGTCAGGATGCTCTCTGTCTCCCCAGACGCCGAGCAGGTCCGCTTCTCCACCCCGTCATGGCGTCCCTCTGCTACATCACGTGCATGTTCAACCTCTGCTAGATGGCCGTGAATGGGGTTCTTTATCACGTACGTCGTCAGTTCGATCCGCTTGCTTGCTGGCCGCAGGTGCGTTTGCTCGCCGACGACCTGCTCGCCCATGATTCTTGTGAGGTGTAGTCGTGCAGAGAAGATCCTGAGAAGAGAGAAAATGACAGGAGGAAGAAAGGATTAGGAATGGGCAGATTTTCGTATAGGACCACTCATAAAAATGTTGCATTGGGGACGATAGTCTCTTAACATAATGTCCAGTGGTATAGAAAAACGCTTGCACTTTTCCTGTCTGTACTCTACTCTACTGTGCTGAAAAAGAAATGCAATGGAGACACTTGACCCTGTTTCTAGATGGGTGTGCCGCCGGCGTGCGTCCGCGGTCCGTCCGGTTCGGTAACATTTTACTCGCTCCGAAAAACAAAAACAACTTAAATGAGACAAACTTTTTTTAAATAATTAGAGTTATGAAAAACAGCATTAACATTTACATATATCTCTAAATAATTTCATTATAAAAATATAGTTCGTCACTACTCCAATGATGCTTGTTGCGCATCATAATTATTATTACTATTTTCTTGTAAATATTTCTGGAGAAATGATACTCATATTCCTTTTTAGGCAAAGGGAGTAGATTTTACCGCTGCGCTGAAAGAGAAATGGAGTGTTACGGCTCATTTGGCAGCCTCTAGTTTTAGCTTCGGCTTCGAATGAAGACTTCTCAATGCACCATCAAGAAACGGCTCCAGCGGAGTTAGAGCTTTTTTCTTAATTACTGGGTGGGTTGAGGTGTGAAAAATGTGGTTTCTCCACACCTTCTCCATACAAATTTGGCATGAATTATAATTAAACTTTATTGCAGCCATTTTTGCCAAATGTTTTTACAATATGTCTAGCTTGAACTCCACCAAAAGGGCTGCTCCATAAAAGAAGCCAAAGCTGAAACCCTTTTAGAAGGAGTTGAGCCTTGCCAAACTAACTCTTAGTAGCAATTACAAGTTTGCTTAACATGATTAAGTCAAAAACACTAGCCATTTATTATTCAAAACTAAGTTGAATACTGCTGCTCATCATGCTGTGCTTTATTTTACCTATTGCTGGTCGCAAGTGAAGATAACAATTAAAATGGTCATATCATGGTTGACAGCAATGCCATAGAGTGGTACGATCATGCCAATATATGTTGGTCCAATGATCAGTCCAGCAAGCGGTTGCTTGAGGCACCGTTAGGTCCAATAAATATCAGCAACATTGTGACGGATTTTGTAATGGCAAGGAGGGAAGAGGTAACAACGAATGCATAGTAAGATGGCTTAAAATTTAAATTTACAGGAGGACCAAAGAACTAAAAAAGAAGATAAGGCTTGAACAGTGATTTTATCTAGCTCACATAGAGGAAGCTGAAGGCTCTTGACAAAAATTGCATCGCCACAGGATAGGAAAAGAAATAGGAGAGGCCTTTAAGCAACGAATTGGTCCATGATAGATTTATATATGAAGATGGTACGAATGAATACAGGGGGTTGCGTCAACAAAGGACAACTGTATAACCAAACAAATAAAAAAGTTGTTTAGAAAAACCAAGCTAAAATATTATTAAATGTTACAATGAACAAAAAGCTAAGTACCCATGCTATTTGCACGAGTCTAGTTACTAGCGTATTAGAGCCAGGACACATGGATGTTGCATGTATGGACGTGAATCTATTGATAGTACTTTACTAAGCATTCATATAATATAATTTGAATTATTATTGTTCAAAATTTACCAAGTTCATTTTTTTTGTGAATCCCGTAATAATATATAACTGGAAAAGGAGAAGGGGGGGGGGGGGGGTACTGATGATCTTGTCGAGCGTGGAGCTTATTTACATAGTACTCCTATATGGTTACTAATAAACATTTTGAACAAGAAACGTTGCGTGGTTGCCGATGCAATGGTCTAGCTAACCAATCAGGCTGGCGGCGGGGACCGTACCAAAGCGTGAGTAGGGTGGCTGCAGCCTGCATGCAGATGCGGTGGCGGATTAAGAAGAAATGAAAGGCGTGCCGGATACGCGCGCAGTAGAATACCAAAGAAGTAGGTAGTAAACGGGCAAATGCGATGCAGCAATGAGTATCACAGGGGAAACTGCAGCAATGCAAGCATATATGCATGGTACAAGCCACGAAACAAGCCACTAGCTTACAGTAGCAGTACGGACTGTAGTATTTGTTTGGCACGCATGCATGCCCGGAACTCCGGCATGCATGCTAGCTGCGTTGTAGTAGTAGGATCGATGCCAATTCTGAATGCATGCATGCATGCATTTTGGCATTTCTGCATACTATACTACATACGGCACATGCGCTTTGTGCTCCCGAGAGGAAGGCTGCGTTTAGATCCAAATTTTAGAGTGCCAAAATACACTGTAGCATTTTGTTTATATTTGGTAATAATTGTCCAACCATTGACTAATTAGACTCAAAACGTTCGTCTCGCAAAATACAACCAAACTGTGCAATTAGTTTTTGATTTTATCCACATTTAGTACTCTATACATGTATCGCAAGTTTGATGTGACGGAGAATCTTTTTTTTTGTATAGTGCACTTTTTAATGGATCTAAACACAACCGAAGATGGTAGGTGCGTTATATTTTGGCATTTCTGCAGCAGCAGGTATATACTTACCTCTGCAGACTGCAGACGCAACGATCCATGCATCGTCGTCCCTTTGCCCTCGATCGGTCACTCGCATTCTTGTTCGTATGCTTGTAGTATTTGCAGGTGCTCATCGATCAGTGTTTGCAAGCTTGCGTTGGGTGGAAGGTAGCAGCTGCTAGCTAGCTTATACAGTATTAGCTCTGCAAGCAGCATATGGTATAGTATAGCATGGCAATGGCAGTGACCGGCCGGAGCGGGGGCAACTGACGAAGAGCGAGCTTGCAGCATGCGGACATCAATAATCCTGCACAATGCACTGCAAGTATATAAGGCTGCTGCTGGCACAGTGGCACCAGTGGTCCGCCCATGCATAATGCATTCTCCTTCACCTTCAGCCCTTCAGATACTAGCTACATCTAGTACTATCGAATAGAAGGGGATGAGAAGAACTTGACACAAATGTCATTCTCATCCGATCTGATCTCTCGGACTGTCGGACAGAATGCCGATTATTCCGGCGAGACAAGCAGTAAAAGCTGAGTCTTGCGTTGGGGCTACACAATCATGACTACTACCGTGCCATGGTATTCCAGATCTCCATGCATGCATGCAGCCATGCATGAGTGACCACTCGTACCTGCGTGTTCTATCGTACACATGCATGTTCTTGGAGCCACCTACATGTCTGTCTGCAACCAGATCTGATAACCACTAGCCAAGACCTGGCTGAATCCCGTCCCCCATCTTACAAGTGACCAAAAGGGTCCCCCGCGTCGTCCCTTCCGTGGGCGACACGGGCGGCCCCCCAACCAAGCCCACCGCCGGTCCCCTCCCACCCACCTCCTCCCTCCCTGCTGCTGCTTGTGCATGGCGATGAAGGCAGCAGCGGAGCTCTACATCCGCTGCTCTCCAGTTTTCTCCAATCTTCAACCATGGCTGCCGACGACAGACTCCGCTGGAAATCCGGCGATTCAAGCGGCGGTGGCGCGGATCCTGACCCTCCATGGCCGGATCTGCTCTCTCCCTGCTCGGATTTGGAGCTGGCTGGTGGTTTAGCGCCTGCAGCCCACGGCGGCGGGCGCTGCTCATGTCCTGCGTGCGTGCAGTCGCGGATAGCTCTGCAGCGGCCTTGCTGCACGCGCCCGTGGCCGTCCATGGGGCGGTCACTACAGGATTCAGGCGCTTTGTCGGGTGCCGAAAACACCCGGCAAAGGCTACTTTGCACTCGGCAAAGCCTTTGCTGGGAGCAGCACTCGGCAAAGAGCCGCCGGCAAAAAGTCAGTCGGCAAAGATTTCTTTGCCGGGTGCTTTTTATCGGGCACCAGACAAAGACTTTGCCGAGTGTAAACCCGGCACCCGGCAAAGAAAAATGGCCGTCACGGTGCCGGCTCCATCAGCCCTTGGTTTGCCGGGTGCCATGTTAGAGGCACCCGACAAAGATTTTTTTTAATTTTTTTTTTCAAATTTTCTTTGCCGAGTGCCCTGCCGGGAGGCATCCGGCAAACTTTTTTTTAATTTTTTTTATAATTTCTTTGCTGGGTGTCGCGCTGTCGGGGCACCCGGCAAAGAGTTTTTTTTTATTTTTTTAGTATTTTCTTTGCCGAGTGCCCTGTCAGGGTGGCACCCGGCAAAGATTTTTTTTAAAAAAATCTTTGCCGGGTGCCCTGGCCCTGACACTCGGCAAAGCTGGGAATTCTGAATATGAGGAATTATTTTCAAGTGGAGATGTCTGGGTTTTAGACATCCGACGTCGCAACTTGCTCAAAACTTTCTCAATTTTTTACCACGACCTCCAAATACAATAACAAGAAACCTCGACAAGTTTCGTGATTTTCGGACTTCTTTTGGATTTTATATAATTTAAATAAACTTTTCCCGCGATTACCTCGTCATGTTACGACAACATGATGGTCGTAATTTAATGCGAGTTTCTGGATACGGCGTCAACATACGCCAAACATCATGAATATCATTTTTTGAATGACCGAATTCTATTATTTCATGTACCTGCAGTTCAAATTTAGAGTAGTCGAAAAAATTCAAGTGAATGAAAATAATTAAATAAATATAGTATAAAAGGTCAAAAATGTCCCAAATTTTGATATGGAGTTATAATTACTGTACCAAGGCCCCAGAAAAAAATGGGGCCAAAAACACAAAAAAAAATTATAATTTACCGGGTGCCAAACCTGGCCTCCGGCAAAGAAGCCTTTGCCGGGTGCCAGCTCAGGAGGCACTCGGCAAAGAATTTTTTTTAAAAAAAATAAAAAAATCTTTGCTGGGTGCCTAACGGCGTGGCACCCGGCAAAGGTTGACGGCAAGTGGCCGCCGTCACGCCGGCTACCTTTGCCGGCGGCCATATTTTGCCTGGTGCCCGGGACCCGGCAAAGACTAATTTTTGCCAACGGCTGTAATTTGCCGGGTGCCTGGCACCCGGCAAAGGCTGGTTTGCCGGAGGCCTTTCTTTGCCGGGTGCCGCCAGGTCTGGCACCCGGCAAAGAATGACTTTGCCGGGTGCCCGATAAAAAACACCCGGCAAATTATTTTACACATGACAAATCAGCTGTTTCCTATAGTGGGTGGTTGCCTGGCTAGGCCGTGCCAGCCATGGCCGGGGCCAGTCAGCTACGCGGCGGCTGGGCGGCTGCCCAGCTCCTCGCTTGCTACGGCCCTTGTCTTCTCCGGCGGCGACGCGACAGTGGACATCAGCACACTGTTGGAACACGGGGCTGTGCACTGTGGCCCCCCGGGCTGCGGAGGGCGAGGAGCCTTCCGACAGGCCATCCTCCCCGGGCATCTCTATCTGGCGATGTCACCCGGGAACTCGCCGGGGGTAAAACCGACTCCTCCCCACGCTTGGATCCCGGCGTCTCCATCCACACCGGTGCTGCCCCGGTCATGACGGCGGCGCTCGCAGACTCGCCCCTCCTCCACCGTTCCTTCTCCTCCAGCACCCCCTCCACCATCTTCTCTTGGGCCTAGCAGCGACGGTGCCTCCCCGCCACCACCCCCACCCACAAACGGCGGCCCAGGCCCACTGCCCTCGTGTGGCAGTGACCGGTCGCGCGTGTCTTCGACCATCCGTCCATCCGCCATCCCCGCGTGGTAGCGGCTAGCGCTCCTTCCCCAGCGTGATGACTGCGCAAGTGGTGACCTGTGATGGCGACCGGCGCCGTTGGGCGCGCCTTCCATCGTCGCGGGCGAGCTCGTTCGGCTCCGCGGCGTGTGGCGGCTACCGGCTCTGTCGGTGCGCGCCTCCCGTCGCCGTGGGCAAGTCCCTTCGGCTCCGCGGCGTGTGGCAGCGACCGGCCCTGTCGGTGCGCGAGTCCCGTCGCCGCGGGCGAGTCCGTTCGGCTCCGCGGCGACCGCCCTGCCGTTGCGCGCCTCCTGTCACTGCGGGTGAGTCCGTTCAGCTCCGCGGTGTGTGGCGGCTGCCAGCCCTGTCGGTGTGCGTCTCCTATCGCCGCGGGCGAGTCCGTTCGGCTTCGTGGCGTGTGGCGGCAACCGACCATGTCGGTGCGCGCCTCCCGTCGCCGCGGGCGAGTCCGAACGGCTCCGTGGCGTGTGGCAGCGACCGGCTACCACCTCAGTCTGGGAGCAAAGGTTCTGGGCGAAAGCTCAGCTCAGGTCTTTCTAAGTCAGCGACGAGATTCTCCTTGTTGAAGGCGTCACTGAAGAACCTTGCAGCTGCTTCTCCTCGGCACATGGCTCGGGCGAAAGCCTCGCCAAGCTTATGCTTGGCTGACAATGATTACGTCACGGCGTCATACACCTCCCTGCAGGCATCGTTGAAGTGCTTTTGTGCCTTGGTGTTGTAATCTATGCTCTCGCTAGAGCTTCACTGTTTTATCATGGTTTCTGTCACTTTTCGCCTTGGAGCTGGGATGTCCTGTGTTGTTGCTTTTTCTTACTCAAACCTTTTGTATATCATCCGTTTTGGGCCATTTTTTTTGAATACATTCAGATAGGAGTAATCCTCCGGTGACATTTAAAAAAAAAACTAGCAAAGACCCGACGAATAGAGAGAGATCAGAACGCATGTGTGTGCATGATGCACGTATCCTAGCTACTACGTACTCGTCTAGAATAAAAATTGAAAATGATCGATCTAGGATTTTGTGCTTTAATTTTTTTATTTGAATAATTTTACGGTATTATTAGGATAATAGGAGTTGTACTTCGAGCGTATGCATGCATCCATGCAGTCTGCCAGTCACCACTCTCACAAATGAAGGGCGCAACTAGGGGCATGTATAGATTTTTCTGGAATACGCATGTGTGCATATCTTTGTATTAACGAGAAGTAGAGTATATTTACAAGGTCGCCGTCTTCCGGCTACTGCTAGAATTACTGGGGATTATATTTTGAAAGATGACAATCTAGTGTGAACAGCAAGCTGATACAGGTTAAGACTGGGCTAGTGCTCGAAGGCCAAGCACTCCAGCTTCGATCCACCCATCGGCTTCAGCCTTTATGATTCAGAGAATCTTGTTCGTGGTTGCCGTGGAATCCCTGAAGCATCTGGTGTTTCGTTCTTTCCAGACTTCCCACGAGATGAGCGCGAACAGAGAATCTAGTCCGGCACGGTGATCACCAATGAAAGCGGAGCGTAGTCGCTGCCACCATTGCAGGGTTGTGGGCTCTGCCTGAGGGCACTGCTTGCCGAGGGCAGCCAAGGTGTGGAACCAGATCTCCCTTGTGACTGGGCATTGTGCCAGTAAGTGATTGATCGTTTCTCGGCCTTGTTCATAGAGGTAGCATTCCTCACGTGCATCCAAGCCGTGCCTCAATCGTTTGTCGCCTGTCCGGTGTCTTTGCTTGAAAGCCAACCATAAGAAAATTTTGATCCGTAGGGGAGCCCAGGTCTTCCATATCAGCTTGTGACCGAGGAACGGAGTTGATCCGGCATGTAGCATGTTGTATGCCGATTTCACCAAATATGTTCTGTCCTGCGTCCATCTGCAGATGGTCCGATCTGGATGTTCACTGAGCTCGAAGTCGCGCAGGGTGTTCTAGAGGAAGAGATATTCACTGATGGCGTCCACGGACATCCCCCCGTGATGCTTCGGGTCCAAGCTCTGTTGATAAGACCGTCTCTAATGGACTGCCACAAGTTGATATAAGCATGGCGCAATGTCGACGACTGATTCACCGTTGATCCATCGGTCTTCCCAGAAGAGGGTTTAGCGTCCATCGCCGATGATGGTGAAAGTTGAAGCCTTGAAGAATGCCTGCACTTCAGGCGCGGTTTTGATTAGCAGCTGGCTCCAGGCTTGGTCGCGATCAATCTTCTGCAGCCATAGCCATTTGGTCTGTAGAGCGAACCCAGTAAGCTTGAGGTCGCTGATTCCTAGCCCTCCGAGCTCTGTTGGCTTGCATACTGTTGGCCAAGTGACCATACACTTCACTTGAACTGATGCGTCGGAACCGGCCCAAAAGAATTTCCTGCACAGGTTGTCAATCTCCTTCCTAGCCCAAGGAGGTAGGTTTTCCACGATCATGGCGTAAATTGGTATAGCACGGAGCACGGACTTGATCCAGACTAGCCTGCCACTCCTCGCCATTAGAGCCCCATGGCATGGCGGCATCTTCCGAGCTACTGCCTCTACCAACGATTGGTAATGTGCTTTTGGTATTGATCTGGTACTGAGCGACAACCCAAGCTATTTGATGGGGAAGGCTTGGACCAAGCAACCAAGGATGGATACTATCTCCTCCATGCTTTCCTCTGCTCCATAGATAGGGTGATGGAGCACTTTGCGAGATTAGTTCTTAGTCCTGACACTGCTCCGAGCACATTTAGGATTTCTTTTACTGCCCTAGCCTCTTGCATTGTCGGCCAGATGAAAAGAATGACATCGTCAGCGTATAGGCTGCATTTGAACTTAACCTCGGTTGGCTCCATTCGTCGCAAGACTCCTTCTCTGGTGGCCTTGAGAAAGAGCCGATGCAGGACATCCATGGCGATAATGAATAATAGTGGAGAGAGGGAGTCCCCTTGTCTGACGCCCCGAAGGTGCCTAATGGTTGGCCCATGCTGTCCATTCAGAATGATCTTTGACGAGGCCGTACTGAGTAGTGTTTCGATCCATCGTCGCCATGGCTCCCCAAATCCATGTGCTTGCAAGATCTCCAAGAGGAAAGGCCATGACATTGTGTCAAAGGCCTTGGAGATGTCAACTTTGAGCAGCAGCATGGGGACCTTCTTCTTCCTGATCAGCACTGCCGCCCGCTGTATGTACTTGTAATTGTCGTGGATAGAACGTGTTCGAATGAAGGCATTCTGATTTTTGTCCATGATTTTGACCATCCTCTGAGCCAGGCACGCATCTTGGAGATAGGCTTTGCGAAGCTGTGGATCATGGTGATGGGGCAGAAGTCTCCTAGGCAGGAGGCACCTGTTTTCTTCGACAGCAAAGCGAGTTGCGCGCTGTTGAGTTTTCCCATACTTCTGCAGTTACCGCTGCGAATGCTTGAACGGCTGCCCTGATCTCGGGTTGTATTATGGGCCAAGCCGCTTTGTAGAATGCATCGATGAAGCCATCTGTTGACGGTCCTTAAGTATCAATTATAACTATCAAATAAATAGAGAAAAGGATCCAAATGAAACCAACACCTAGACTTAGGGTTTTATCTGACAGAATTCCACGAGTTTTGCTGTTTATCTATTTCTGCAGGGGGTTATCAGGAAATATGGAAGAAAGGCCCACATGTTGGATTAATAACGGGATAATGACCGAACACGCAATTATCTTACATCTAGAAGAGTCCAGAAGCCACGAGAACGAACGGGAGGCGTAACGGAGCCGGACACAGGGCGCCCGCCCTGGTCCTTAGGGCGCCCGCCCTGGCCCCGGAGCCAATCAGGCTCCGCCTCGAGGATTATGCTCCACCGACCTAGAGGATCAAGGAAAACCGTCCGTTCAATGTTGGTTTGATCAGACGGCCCAGATTCATCCGAAAGGGCTATATAAGCAAGGCCCCTGCCCCTGGAGGAGAGGCCCTCGTCTCATACTTCAAACCCTAATTCAGGAGGAGAGCCTCTGATTAAGCCCTAGAGCCACCACATCAACTAGATCTCTAGTTAGCATAGCTACATAGGATTAGAACTAGAAGGAGTCAATCTTCGATTGGTTCCCGGATCTGTCAAGAGGATTCTTGGTAATTCCTCTCTTGTTCTTCAATTGTTCATCATTGTTCTTCAATATTATGAATATGACTTTGTTCTATTTCAATATATTGATTATGACTTTGCTCTACTTGATTATATTTGCAATTATATTGTTCTTAGTTTATCATAGTTATATGCTTGGCTTAGTTAGATTGGAATTATATACATGCCTAGGATCGTATAGCGTTTATCCATGTGTACAGTGGGTGAATGATAATTATTGTGTAGACGTGGTGTCTATACCGTATTTATCTGCGATTGCACCCTATATGCCGGATTGTGGGGTAGTTCACGATAGTGACAGCTTCGTTGATTCTTATATAGTCCCCCTCTCGTGTATAGGGCAGGCAGAGCAACACTATTACAGGGGAGTGATTGCTATGTTCTTCATCTTCCTTGCTAATATTCACTATGCATGGATATAGTCTTTTCTCACCATGATTGCCAAGTATAATTGCACTAACTATGATATGCTAGACTTTATAGTTAATAATAACTTAGGGAATATCTTTGTAGTTCATCCTAATTCCATGCTAATGACTTGCTAGAATATCTGTTGAGGTGCTTATCATTATTATATGTGGCTAGCTGATCAGATTAATTATCTTTGTCACCATTATCACTTTACCTTTACTTAATGTGACATTTATACCTGTATAAAGAGATTGATAAATACTCTCGGTTATACATGCAATGATGTGTACTCAGTTCCATATTCTCATTCCATTATCAACCATGATACTTAGAAATCCCTTCCTAGTGGTAAAAATATAAATAACGATACCTGGAATACTTTCCGGTTAAAATGCTACATCGGTATTAATCTGTGCGCTTGTAGATCCCTTTTATTATTTATCTTGATGAGCAAATGCATATTTCAATACCGCGTCTCTCATGTCATGCTGGGGATGACAACTTGGCTTAAGTGGCATGAGGGATAGGTTTGGCATTTTTGGCGCCGTTATCAGAATTAGAAAACTAAGTCTACTTTTGGTAGTGACGTTAAGAATGCCTAACAAGCATTTTTGGCGCCGTTGCCGGGGAAGGTTGATTACTAAGTAGGAATGAATACGGAACTTTGAGTCATCATTTGCATCACTAATCTGATCGAGCTTATCAATTCTCTTATACAGTTTTACCCCTGTATTTTTTATTTTGATTATTTATTGTAGGGTGATGCATGAATAGAAGACATCTTCCAAACAACTTTGTTGACGATCCCGAAGCCTTATTCAGAAGAACAAGAGCCAAGCTCAAGAAGACATCGTCAACACTTCAGCACAAAGCTTCATCCAAATCCGAAGACCGTCGAAGTTTCATCCAGAATTTGTCGACTGAATTCGAAGCCATGGCGAACAAGTCGATCCGCGAGTTCTCAGCTCCCACTACGGACAACATCCGCACTGGACCTGCTGGGGAGATCGACCGCAACTTCGAGCTCAAGCCTGGGCTCATCAACATGGTGCAAGCCAACCAGTTCTGTGGGAAGCCACACGAAGACGCTAGTGCTCATCTTCAACACTTCCTGGAGATCTGCAGCACTTTCACCATGGCTGATGTCCCCAGAGACGCCATACTACTTCGCCTTTTCCCATTCTCACTGTTGGGGAGAGCGAAGCAGTGGTTCTACGCTACAAAGGAGAAGAACACTACGTGGGCACTCTGCTCCATGAACTTTCTGGCCAAATTCTTTCCCATGGGCAAGACCAATGCTCTCCGTGGGAAGATTACAAGTTTTCAGCAACAACATGATGAATCCGTTCCAGAAGCATGGGAGCGTTTCCAAGACTACATCCTAGAATGTCCCCATCATGGAATGGAAAGCTGGCTACTGATGCAGACATTTTATCATGGGCTCATTAACAGTGCCCGTGAAACCATGGATGCTGCAGCTGGAGGAGCATTCCTATCACTCACCATACCTCAAGCCACAGCTCTTGTGGAGAAGATGGCATCCAACCAAGGTTGGAATGAAGAAAGAACTCAGACACGCAAGAGAGGTGGAGGTATGCACCAGCTCAAGGAGGTAGACATGCTGTCTGCCAAGCTAGACCTACTCATGAAGAAGCTCGATGATCGAGCTAGAGAAAAGAAAGAAGTCATGCACGTCTACGACTCCCACATGACTTGTGAGGAGTGTGGAGGTACTGGACACTCGGGCAATCACTGTCCTGAGTTACTAGAGGACGTGAACTACATCAACAATAACAACAACTACTACAACCGTCCTCAGCAGAATCAAGGTTGGAATCAACAGAGGCCTAACTACTCAGGTAATTACCAAGGTAACAATTCTTTCAATAATAATAATAATTATCCACCTTTGAGAGAGTTAGTGTCCAACCAAGGAAAGCTAATGGATAACCTGTCTAAGAAATTGGCATCTAATGATAAAATACTAGAAAATATAAATAATAGAATGGATAATTTCTCTACTGCCATCAAGAACCAGATTAGCTTTAATAAAATGATTGAATCTCAGTTGAATCAAATAGCTGCTGCTGTTCCTGCTACTAACCCCGGTATACCATCACAACCGGAAGGACTAGAATCTGCAAATCTTGTATACATGTTTGATGCAGGAGATTACTGAAGTAACCCTATCGTGGAAGTAAGTACTGACCGTCTGCCGGTCAAGAGAGGCGATCCAGGACGCCCCGTCATCCCGATCTCCATCGGCATGCGAGACTTCCCAGAAGCACTCTGTGACTTTGGCTCCAGCGTCAACATCATGCCCAGGGTACTCTATGAAAAACTCTTTTCACAACCATTATTAGAAACAACCATGTGTTTGCAGCTTGCAGATAGGACACTGAGTTTCCCGAGAGGAATATTGAAGAACATCTGTGTCCGAGTGGGTTCCTCGTACGCTCCAGCAGACTTCGTAGTGATAGAGACCGGTTCTGATGAGAGGGCTCCCGTCATCCTAGGGAGACCATTCCTGAACACCGCGGGAGCTGTCATCTATGCTAGTGCTGCCAAGATCAGTTTCTACATCAAGGGGAGGAAGGAAACGTTTTCCTTCAAGAACAAGACCGCACAAATCCCAGAGCAACCCCAATATGAACCAAGGAAGAGGACCAACAGGAGGAACAAGAGCAAGAAGCAAGTATGGACCGAGACAGCTAAGATGGTCACTGCCGTGCACAAAGGTCAAGATCGCCAACTCAAGTCACCGTTCTTGCCTAAGAAGGACGACCCAAGTATGCCAAGCATTTATTGCTCCATTAATGGGTCCCACTTCTACAAGACACTTTGCGACACTGGGTCGGGCGTCAACATAATGGCCAAGGTCACCTATGAACTTCTGTTCGGAACCATGCCCTTAAACCCAACATATATTCAGCTCCAGATGGCAGATCAGACATTCCGACAGGTCGAAGGTACAGTAACTAACGTCCCTGTCAAGATAGACGATCACTTTGTCCATACAGACTTTCAGGTTATTGACATGGGAGAAGATGAATATGATCCACCCATCATCCTTGGAAGACCATTCCTTAGTACTGTCAAAGCAATCATCTACATTGGAACTGGAGAAGTCCACATGCACTTCCCCTCTGAGAAGGTACGTCTTTACTTTACTGACTCTAACTATGTATTTGAAGAATCCAAGCAGGTCAGGACAAGAAGAAGGCGGCGTAACCACAATCAGAAGCAACAGGTCATCAAGGACGGATGGGCAGATTATGAAGGGGAAGTGGTAAGATCTGAAGACATACCACTCAACCAACACTGTCCTAAGGAGACCGAAGCACCGAGACAGGTATGGAAAGAAAAGACAGTTGTACATGAAGAAGAGGCGCTGCCGAAAACACCGACTACGCCATCCACTGAGTCCCAGGACGACTAAACGAATAAGAGTCCCGTTCGGAGGACTTAAAAACACCGAACGCCTTGCCAAGAGATAACTTGGTAGTTATCCTATTCCTTTTAATTATTTAATTTATCTTAAATAGTTTGCTTAGTTAATCATATTCATACTATCTTAAAAAGAAAATAAAAATGTTAAAAACCCTAAAGCCCCATGTGAGTATGCGAGTGGCATAAAACCCATAAGTACATTCACTGTGGTGGCATAAAAAATATATATATAATAAATACATAAATATTTTCTTCTGCTTTATAAAAGAAAAAAAACAACATAAAAAAATCAAGGAGGCTCAGCATGATAAAGGCTAGATATTTATGCTAACACTTAATCAGTTCCACAAAGCTTTGTTGTCTATTTGAGCTTCACAGAATTCAAGGAGACTAGCAGACAGAGGACATTCTAATCGCTGTCAGGGTGCTGCCGACTTTCAAATACACCTCCGCCATCTGCTAGCTACATCAGAAGAGATTATGTCAAGATCCAGCTTGGGGGAGAGCACCTCCATTATCTTGCTAAGTATTTCTATCTTTATCTTTATATTTATATATACTTCTACCCTATAAAAATAAAAAATATACATAACTATGAAAAAACCAAATAAAGATTTTGTGCTTATATATATATACCTATATCTTTTGCTTAGTGTGTTTTAATAAATAAATAAAGTGGCTATGCTAAACTGAATCTAGATAATAATAAAACTCTAGCATGGATATGATGAATAGTTGCTTTGCCTAACTTTCAAATTTGAAGTCCTCTCTCTAAGTTTAGACATAACTGTTATCATTTAAAGCTTGCTCTAAACCTGAACTTGTGGGAAGAGAACTTATCTAAAGTCTAAGTTGTTAACGGATATGATATGGGAAGGTTGAGCTGCTGTTTATCTATTCCTAGAGATGCTAGAATTCTGGAGAATTTTATCTTTGAAAATCTTAAAATGCTACATGATGAGTTCCTGTATGATGAGAGTTTAAGTTCCTACCACAACCATACATACATGCTTGCTAGACTTTAAGCCATACCTTTACTTTTTACTGCTTATGAGCATTGAGTGTAGTCAAGCTGTGTAGACCCTTGGAGCTTGTCATGCGGTTAAAATCAAGATTCACTTGCACGATCACTCATACATGCTGCTTCTACTCCGGAAGTACGCATCCACATATATCCACTCATTTTCATCTCCAGATCCACATAAAATTATTCTACTCCTAATCCGGGAGAGAATAGCCAAAAATATTTTCCCATTCTTGTTATCCCCTGTGAAATAAATGCTCAAGCTATTTTGGTTACTACCACTTGCTATATTGTTCTAAGGAGATGAGTGCTCTATACGAGGAAATAAAAAGGGGCAAGTGCCCGGAACCTCGAAAAGAAAAAAGATACGAGGAAATAAAAAGGAGCAAGTGCTCGGAACCTCGATGAAAAAAAAATGTGAGAAGAGAGGTAAAAATGGACAAGTGTCCGACAGTAGAATTAGGGGTACAAGATACCCACCTGAGAGGAAAAAAAAGAAGAAGAAAGAAAATATAGAGCATCTCATTCTCCTCAAGAGCTTTAAAAGCAAGAAAGGTATGTATCCCCTCAAAAGAGCAAAAGTAGAATTAGACTTTTACCATTGTTATCATCACTATCACCATACTCCATTTATTCGCCACACATGCACATCTTGATTTGACTTATTGGCTTGTTTCTCTGGATCCATGGTTTGACTATGCAATAAATGTCTTGTAAGTATGTATACTTTATCTCCCACCGATGAGCTCCAGATATCAAAAGCCTTATTAGAATAGGATGAGAGAGAAGACAATGTCACTCTGCCTTATACCACAAATACTACATACTTTGCTTTGAGAGAAGGCAGACACCATTACTGCCTTGGTGAGGATCCAGAAATACCACAAAAGAGAGACCTGAGAGAGTCATACAAGGAAT
Organism: Saccharum spontaneum; assembly: GCA_022457205.1. Taxonomy (NCBI): domain Eukaryota; kingdom Viridiplantae; phylum Streptophyta; class Magnoliopsida; order Poales; family Poaceae; genus Saccharum; species Saccharum spontaneum. Next base: position 3,305,760 of record CM039610.1, read on the forward strand.
CTCTGAGTTTTATTTGAAAATCTGCAAAAAACTCCAAGAGCTATAGCTGATCAAGAATAAGAGACATGGTGCTTGACTAGACTGTTCTATCTTTTAACCGCTCAAGACAAAGGTGACGGTTGCAAGCCCCATGGTGAAAGGTATAATGAGTAAGTTTTAAGTCTTGACAGTTTACTTTAACTCAGAGATGAGACTCTATTTGAAAGCATGTGTACCGTCAAAATTCAAAGGCATTTCAGCAACTTCTCATCCATCGCTGAGTCTATCCTTGCTCAGGGACGAGCAAGAGGTAAGCTTGGGGGAGTTTGTTGACGGTCCTTAAGTATCAATTATAACTATCAAATAAATAGAGAAAAGGATCCAAATGAAACCAACACCTAGACTTAGGGTTTTATCTGACAGAATTCCACGAGTTTTGCTGTTTATCTATTTCTCGGCCTTGTTCATAGAGGTAGCATTCCTCACGTGCATCCAAGCCGTGCCTCAATCGTTTGTCGCCTGTCCGGTGTCTTTGCTTGAAAGCCAACCATAAGAAAATTTTGATCCGTAGGGGAGCCCAGGTCTTCCATATCAGCTTGTGACCGAGGAACGGAGTTGATCCGGCATGTAGCATGTTGTATGCCGATTTCACCAAATATGTTCTGTCCTACGTCCATCTGCAGATGGTCCGATCTGGATGTTCACTGAGCTCGAAGTCGCGCAGGGTGTTCTAGAGGAAGAGATATTCACTGATGGCGTCCACGGACATCCCCCCGTGATGCTTCGGGTCCAAGCTCTGTTGATAAGACCGTCTCTAATGGACTGCCACAAGTTGATATAAGCATGGCGCAATGTCGACGACTGATTCACCGTTGATCCATCGGTCTTCCCAGAAGAGGGTTTAGCGTCCATCGCCGATGATGGTGAAAGTTGAAGCCTTGAAGAATGCCTGCACTTCAGGCGCGGTTTTGATTAGCAGCTGGCTCCAGGCTTGGTCGCGATCAATCTTCTGCAGCCATAGCCATTTGGTCTGTAGAGCGAACCCAGTAAGCTTGAGGTCGCTGATTCCTAGCCCTCCGAGCTCTGTTGGCTTGCATACTGTTGGCCAAGTGACCATACACTTCACTTGAACTGATGCGTCGGAACCGGCCCAAAAGAATTTCCTGCACAGGTTGTCAATCTCCTTCCTAGCCCAAGGAGGTAGGTTTTCCACGATCATGGCGTAAATTGGTATAGCACGGAGCACGGACTTGATCCAGACTAGCCTGCCACTCCTCGCCATTAGAGCCCCATGGCATGGCGGCATCTTCCGAGCTACTGCCTCTACCAACGATTGGTAATGTGCTTTTGGTATTGATCTGGTACTGAGCGACAACCCAAGCTATTTGATGGGGAAGGCTTGGACCTAGCAACCAAGGATGGATACTATCTCCTCCATGCTTTCCTCTGCTCCATAGATAGGGTGATGGAGCACTTTGCGAGATTAGTTCTTAGTCCTGACACTGCTTCGAGCACATTTAGGATTTCTTTTACTGCCCTAGCCTCTTGCATTGTCGGCCAGATGAAAAGAATGACATCGTCAGCGTATAGGCTGCATTTGAACTTAACCTCGGTTGGCTCCATTCGTCGCAAGACTCCTTCTCTGGTGGCCTTGAGAAAGAGCCGATGCAGGACATCCATGGCGATAATGAATAATAGTGGAGAGAGGGAGTCCCCTTGTCTGACGCCCCGAAGGTGCCTAATGGTTGGCCCATGCTGTCCATTCAGAATGATCTTTGACGAGGCCGTACTGAGTAGTGTTTCGATCCATCGTCGCCATGGCTCCCCAAATCCATGTGCTTGCAAGATCTCCAAGAGGAAAGGCCATGACATTGTGTCAAAGGCCTTGGAGATGTCAACTTTGAGCAGCAGCATGGGGACCTTCTTCTTCCTGATCAGCACTGCCGCCCGCTGTATGTACTTGTAATTGTCGTGGATAGAACGTGTTCGAATGAAGGCATTCTGATTTTTGTCCATGATTTTGACCATCCTCTGAGCCAGGCACGCATCTTGGAGATAGGCTTTGCGAAGCTGTGGATCATGGTGATGGGGCAGAAGTCTCCTAGGCAGGAGGCACCTGTTTTCTTCGACAGCAAAGCGAGTTGCGCGCTGTTGAGTTTTCCCATACTTCTGCAGTTACCGCTGCGAATGCTTGAATGGCTGCCCTGATCTCGGGTTGTATTATGGGCCAAGCCGCTTTGTAGAATGCATCGATGAAGCCGTCTGTTGACGGTCCTTAAGTATCAATTATAACTATCAAATAAATAGAGAAAAGGATCCAAATGAAACCAACACCTAGACTTAGGGTTTTATCTGACAGAATTCCATGAGTTTTGCTGTTTATCTATTTCTGCAGGGGGTTATCAGGAAATATGGAAGAAAGACCCACATGTTGGATTAATGACGGGATAATGACCGAACACGCAATTATCTTACATCTAGAAGAGTCCAGAAGCCACGAGAACGAACGGGAGGCGTAATGGAGCCGGACACAGGGCGCCCGCCCTGGTCCTTAGGGCGCCCGCCCTGGCCCCGGAGCCAATCAGGCTCCGCCTCGAGGATTATGCTCCACCGACCTAGAGGATCAAGGAAAACCGTCCGTTCAATGTCGGTTTGATCAGACGGCCCAGATTCATCCGAAAGGGCTATATAAGCAAGGCCCCTACCCCTGGAGGAGAGGCCCTCGTCTCATACTTCAAACCCTAATTCAGGAGGAGAGCCTCTGATTAAGCCCTAGAGCCACCACATCAACTAGATCTCTAGTTAGCATAGCTACATAGGATTAGAACTAGAAGGAGTCAATCTTCGATTGGTTCCCGGATCTGTCAAGAGGATTCTTGGTAATTCCTCTCTTGTTCTTCAATTGTTCATCATTGTTCTTCAATATTATGAATATGACTTTGTTCTATTTCAATATATTGATTATGACTTTGCTCTACTTGATTATATTTGCAATTATATTGTTCTTAGTTTATCATAGTTATATGCTTGGCTTAGTTAGATTGGAATTATATACATGCCTAGGATCGTATAGCGTTTATCCATGTGTACAGTGGGTGAATGATAATTATTGTGTAGACGTGGTGTCTATACCGTATTTATCTGCGATTGCACCCTATATGCCGGATTGTGGGGTAGTTCGCGATAGTGACAGCTTCGTTGATTCTTATATAGTCCCCCTCTCGTGTATAGGGCAGGCAGAGCAACACTATTACAGGGGAGTGATTGCTATGTTCTTCATCTTCCTTGCTAATATTCACTATGCATGGATATAGTCTTTTCTCACCATGATTGCCAAGTATAATTGCACTAACTATGATATGCTAGACTTTATAGTTAATAATAACTTAGGGAATATCTTTGTAGTTCATCCTAATTCCATGCTAATGACTTGCTAGAATATCTGTTGAGGTGCTTATCATTATTATATGTGGCTAGCTGATCAGATTAATTATCTTTGTCACCATTATCACTTTACCTTTACTTAATGTGACATTTATACCTGTATAAAGAGATTGATAAATACTCTCGGTTATACATGCAATGATGTGTACTCAGTTCCATATTCTCATTCCATTATCAACCATGATACTTAGAAATCCCTTCCTAGTGGTAAAAATATAAATAACGATACCTGGAATACTTCCCGGTTAAAATGCTACATCGGTATTAATCTGTGCGCTTGCAGATCCCTTTTATTATTTATCTTGATGAGCAAATGCATATTTTAATACCGCGTCTCTCATGTCATGCTGGGGATGACAACTTGGCTTAAGTGGCATGAGGGATAGGTTTGGCATTTTTGGCGCCGTTATCAGAATTAGAAAACTAAGTCTACTTTTGGTAGTGACGTTAAGAATGCCCAACACCGTCAGGACCTGGCGCCCGATCACTAAGCATTGCCTTGATGGCTGCCCAGACCTCGTCCGTAGAGAATGAACCTGTTGTTCTAAAAGATCGATGGTCTGAATCCCCAGCGCTCTGAAGTCTAGCATAGTTCTGCCAGACTATGCCGTTCCAAGGACTACGACGAAATGTTCGTGTAGCGCCAACTCCATTCTGTCATGGTCAGCCACGACGTGTCTGACAACATTCAGTGCAGGGATGTAGTTTCTTCTTCTAACCCTAGCAATGAGATGGAAGTAGGCGGTGTTGGCGTCTCCTTCTTTGAGTTGGTGTATGCGAGACCGTTGTCTGGCCATCGTTCGCTCCAAAGAGGCAAGGCCGAGGCATCGCATCTTCATGCGTATTCTTAGTCCAGCCTCATCTTCAGAAAGTTCCCTTAGCTCTTGTGCAGTGCCTAGTCGCGAGACGAGTTCGCACGCCATCAACAGCTGCGACTTGATATCGCCGATTTTGGTAGCGGACCACCGCTGGAGCTCGCGTACTAGGTTCCGCAGCATTTCATCAAGACAGACCAAAGGATCCTGCGTTGCTGATTGAGGCCACCATGCCGCTGCCAGCACCTCTATGAAGTCATCAAACTTGGGCCAGTATGGCTCGAAGTGAAAATGAGCTTTAGACATCTGACCCAAGTTGGTCTGTAGTAGCAGTGCACAATGGTCTGAAGCATCGGAGCCGAGCCCTCTGAGGTGGGAGTTTAGGAATCGCTTATCTGAAAGGTCCTAATATGGCTAGAGGGGGGTGAATAGCCTATTAAAAATTCTACAGACTCACTAGAACAAATATGTTAGTACTCCCTCCGGTCCTGTATATCTGGCGCGGCAAGGTTAATTCCAGAGACCAAGAAACGTATTAATTGCATGTTAATAGCCACGCCGCATGCATTAACCTGCTGAGAGAAAACGCTTCCTACCTCATCGCTCGTAGGTGAAAAAGGCAACTTGCTGAGAGTACGCATGCATGAACCGCTTCGTTGCACTACCGTGCATGCAACGCTTGGTTCCTGGCCACCCCGTTTAAACTGCACAATAATCTACTCTCGGTATCCCCACTCCGCCAGGTATTATGGCCAAAACAAAAAACGCCTGTATGCCAGATATATAGGACTAGAGGGAGTATAACAAATGGCGAAAAGCAGTTTGCTCTAGCTCTACAAGGGTTGCAAGTCACCTGTCCAACAATTCTAGTCACTATGATCACTATGACAATCAATGGCTAAGTCACTACGAGCTCTCAAAGACTAGCTACACTAAAGAGCTCCACTAGGTGAGAGCTACACTAGCAAAGATAAAACAAGCTCTCACAACTAATTACACTAAAGAGCTTGTTATAACTAGTTTGTGGAAATGTAAATGGAAAGGATATGATCTTTATACCGACGAGTAGGAGATGAACCAATCAATGAATGTGAAGACCAATCACCGGGAGAATCAATCAATACACAATTGAAGACACAAGATTTTTCTCCCGAGGTTCACATGCTTGCCGGCATGCTAGTCCCCGTTGTGTCAACCTACACCTCGTGGTTCGGCGGCTAATTGGCAATCCAAAGCCAAGCTCCCCAAGAGCACTGCAAGAACCTACCACAAGTGAGGTAGCTCAATGACACGAGTAATTTACTAAAGTTGCCTTTGGCGCTTCGCCGGGGAAGGCACAACACCCCTCACAGATCACCGGGAGGTGGCCAAGAACAATCACCACTCTTGCTACAACTCCTCCAATACCTCCAAGCCTTCTAGGTGGTGGCAACCACCATGAGAAACAAGAATCCCACAGCACAAACGATCCCCAAGTGCCACTAGATGCAAACTCATAAGCAAATGCACTTGGAATCACTCAATCTCACTTTAGATTAGCAACCAAGCAAGAGAGATGAGTGGGAGGAAGCGTGCTCAGCTCACAAGGATGTCAAGATGTTCAAATGACCAAGAGAGATCCCTTGGACCCGGCCACCACAAATTTATAAGCCCCCTCAAAGAATAGAGCCGTTATGCTTAAGGTGGGGCTTAACCCGACACCACCGGACGCTCCAGTGAGTCGCACCGGATGTTGCCCCTGCGTCTAGTCGCACCGCGTCAAACGCACCGATGGACGCCACATGTTCCTTTTTAAACAGGCATCGTTGATCTGTTGACACCTAGTTGCACTCAATAAATTGTTTCAACCGGGAGACTCCCCTCTTCAATGTACGACTATCGATCCTAAATGTGATCACATCCTCTATGGTGTCTTGATCACCAAAACCAAAAACCCTAGCAATACCTTTGCCTTGATTTCTATCGTGTTTTGTTTTTGTTTTTTTCTTCTTTTCTATATATGAAGCACTTGATCATCTTTTGGTCACCTCCATCACCATGATCATCTCTAGGCTCCACCACTTGGCATGGGACTTATCATTTCATGTCGACACACTTAGCACGATGATTAGTCCCTAGGTTTCATCAATTATCCAAAACCAAACTAGGGCTTTCATCATCCCAGTCAATGGACACCAGCACTCTGTCGAGGCGCACCAGCATTGGCGAGTCACATTGGTTGCTCCACGTGAGTGAGCGTCCGTGCAGGGGTGCAGGTCCTGCAGCTCGAGGGCAGCTATTGTTCTCCTAAAGCGGCGCAGATTTGCTGTGTCAATTCGGTCATTGTTCTTGTCCGCCTCACTAAGGATGAGGTTAAAATCCCCCGTGATCGGCCATGGCCCATCACAAGTGTCTCTGATGGCTTCCAGTTCCTCCAGGAAGAGGATCTTGTCGCTGTCCTCTTGAGGCCCATAGACCGCGGTCAGCCACCAGCGTTTGGCTGGTCCGCTTGCCTAAGTGAGAGGAGTGACTACCATCGTGATAGAGTAGCATCCGATGAGGACGTTCGAGAGAGAGACCTCTGGATGGCGACCCGCGATTAGGATCCCACCACGAGTGTTAGATGCCGATAAGTAAGCAAAATCACAGAAATTTATACCATGCATCAAGGATACAAGGAACTGTGAAATTATAGCTAGTTTGGTTTCCTGCAAGCACACTATAGTCGGTCAGATATCCTCCACCAGGGTCCGAACCGCATCTCGCCTCGCCCCCGCATTCAGGCCGCACACGTTCCAAGATAGTATGGTTGTGTTCAGGGTTAAAAAAACCGGTCGGTAAACCGCGGTTTACCGCGGTTACCGGGCTAACCGGGCCGGACCGGTTCCGGTCCGGTCCGGTTAGGTATTCCCCAAATTCAAATTTAAAATTTGAAAAAAAAATGCTGAAAAAATTCCTAAAAATAGTTCATGATTTATAGAAGCCAATGATGTAAAATTTTTTTAAATTCGAGTTTGTTTAGTATTTATTTATACGTATAGAAGTTTGAAAAAAAAAGAAAAAGAAAAATCCCGGTCCCGGCCCGTTAAGGCCCATGAGGCCCATTAGGCCGCCACAGGCAAAAAAAAAGAAAATTCCAAACGGTTTGCAGCGGTTACCTCTCAAACCAAGCGGTAAACCGCTCAAACCGAGCGGTAAACCGCTCAAACCGCCTGGTAAACCGGTCGCAAACCGAACCGAAGGCGAGTTTGAATTCAAATTCAAATTCGACCGGTTACCGACCGGTTACCGGCAAACCGGACCGGTAAACCGGAACCGGAGGCCGGCGGTTTGAACCGTCCGGTCGGTAAAAAAAACCCTGGTTGTGTTATCCATTGGAATTGGACGACGGGACGCTGGCCGGCGCTTATGTCGCCACGGCCGTGGGCTGCCTGGATGCTCGACCGGCCCGTATCCTGATGCCCGGGAACATGTCGTCGAAGGCAGTGATGTCATTCTCGGAGAGCTTGGAGACGAAGAGGGAGTCGAACAACTTCTTCGTAGCCAAAGACGGTGGCGCTTGTGGTGGTGCGACACCCATCTTCTTCATTAATACCACCTCCCCTCTCTTGGAGGCTGGGATATGCCCCATCTGTTGATCAGAGGCAGGCTATCCTCCAACACTGTTTGAATTGAAGGGAGTCTGGTTGAGGTCCACCGGGCAGAGATTTGCACTGGTTTCGCCCGCTTTGGAGCGCGGGTCCAACTGCTTTCCCTGTGCCCCCTGAGCGGTGGCACCTCTTTTGATGGTTGCCTCGATATAGTTGTTGTCATGAAGCTGCATGTTGTGGGTCTGGCTACTGATGCCAGCACCCCTGGACGTGCCTTCCCAGTTGCCATTGGCAGCGGTGATCGGCTCGCCGTTGACGGTGCCCCTAGAGCACCAGAAGCCTTGAATCCACGACCCAGAACCTCTAGAGAAGTGGTGACGATCCGGGTCCCCATCGTGCCCACTGTCGCCGTCGTCGGACTCTGGCGGTGAGTGAGGCGACGACGGGTCCGGCGGGTTGAAGTCATGGACGCTCCATAGATAGATGAGCACCCGGTAGCGTAGCACATCCTTCCGTCTGAGGAATGGCGGCAGATTGCCGAATCGGACCTCATTCTCGGTGATGTAGAGCTTGACCACCTTGGGGATTGCGTGCGGATCGCATGTCCATGCTGAAACCTTGTACGCGATGAGGTCCGTCATGGCCGTCGTCTGCTGCTCGATGTCCTGGATCCAGCAGCTTGGGGGGAGGATCTTGGCCGTCGTATCCTCCGCCCAGGCATGTGGTGAATGCCCTCAAGCTTGAGAGCCACCTTGTACTGCATGGATGCCGCCTCTGCGTGCGCCAGGCACGTCCAGGGGCGCAACACCAGCACAGTTCCAGCGACTGGCACCGGTGGAGCCACCAGGATCTGGTCCCGGGTCTCCTGTGACAGGCATCTGATTAGGAAGTTCTCCAGGTAGAATGGAGTGATCGAGAACGAAGCCTCCTCGACGCCGTGAATGCTTCGTAGGGCACGAGAGGCATAGGCGGAGATCTCGCGGGTGGCGTCTGCCGTGACTGCCATGATGGCGAGGCGCATGGAAGCTTCAGCGTTGTCGACGGCAGTGCTGCGCTGGATGATGCACATGTTCACCCACTGGCGCTTGTCTGGATGGCCAGGCGGCAGCGGATCGCGCTCCTCCAAAGTTGGGCATGCTGGCAGTGGTGGGTTGCTTGCCGGAGTTGACCCGCTGGCCTGGGAACCCACAGGCGTGCCGATGCTGCCCGGCACCCGATGTGCCCGGATGAAGCATTCCTGCCCCGCAGCATTGTTGCTACCACCGGCAGGGGGATCTTGGCCTCTTGCAGTCGCGGGCCAGATGGCTGTAGCCATGGCAGTGGAGGCATCGCAGTGGTTGACTGCAGGTTGCAATCTTGTAAGAGTAGGATAAGTAGTTGAGGCACCTATCCCGCAAGGCGTCGGGGATACGTCGGCGTCGAGGAGCTCGGTTGCGCGGTGTGGCTGCGTTCCTCTGTGCTCCAGTCGGGCCCCTACCATCTGGGTGCCTGGGGAGCACCTCTCTCTAGCCATTGGCGTCGGGGAGGGGGGAGATGTGGCGCCGACCACACATAGGAACTCGTGGACCGAGGCGCTGGTGTGCCAGCACGCGGTCTCTCCCGTCAAGACAGAGTTGCGCCGGCACGCGCTCACCTCCTCTGGTGCGGAGGTGCACCGACTGACGCTTCGCAGTGCCGATGCGACGGCCTAGCCACTGGTGCATGGGGATGTGGCCGCCATATGCTAGGTGGTTGCTTTGCCGGCCGGCTGCTGCCTTGGCCTCCTCTTGCGCCTTCCCCTTTTGCGCCGTGGTGGGCGCTGGATCTTCTCCACCTACAGGACAACCTCCGCTGGCTGCTTGTCAATGGCGCAGGCGGGCAGCTAGGCAGAGGCTCCCGCAGCCGAAGCATCCGCCTACGTCGGAGAGCCCCGGCGGACGACGTCGAGGTAGGAGGAGCAGGGCCGTCTCAACAATTTTTAAGGCCCATGGGCAAGGAAGAGACTAAGGATCCGACAATCTAATGTTCTGATATGACGATAGAAGGATATAATACTATTAATAAGAGTTAATTGGCAACGTATATTTTGTTTTTGAAAAAAAATGGCTGTGCATCAAAGAAGCTAAAAGAACGGTAAAATAACTTAAATGATTCTTAGGAAACATCTAACATGCTTGAAAAAAATAAATTGAATTAGAAATTTAGAAAATTAGAACCCTATCTTGGTAATATGAAATGACTTAAATTTAGAACAAATTACCTATGGTCTGTATGGCTCGATGAATTAAATAATTAATTAATGGATCAACTATTCGCTTCAATCGCTTTATGCCTGATAGCTTGTAAGGATTGAATTGCAAGGTCGCAAAGCAAATTGAAGATGTCACTTGTCAGATTCAGATCAAATAAACACAAAATTGCAGCAACTGCAAGCGCAGGCCACCATGCCCTAAGCCCTAAGGCTTATACCTGATAAACTAAAGTCTAAAATCATTTACAGTTACAGTTACTGGGACAGGGAGAGGGACGGAGGGACTGCAGCGCCTGCACCGTTGCGTTAGTTGCTGGTTGCCGGTGCTGGCCAAATTCGATCAGTCGCAGTCGATCAAAGACGAATGTCGCAGCAGTAGTGCAGCACGCCGTCACGCTAGTCGAAGGGACGCGTGAATAATACTCGTCGCCTCGTCGATCGCCATGGCCACGCAGAATCAAGTGGACTCCGTATGGCTGGTGCTGATATGGGCCAAATAGGCAAATACGTATACTATACATGCCTAATACTCATGGGCCCCCTAGCGTCGTGGGCCCCTGGCCATCGCACAGCCTGCCCCTCCCTCTAAGACGGGCCTGAGGAGGAGCCCCATACCTACGCAGAATCCACGTCGGAGTCAGAGGAGTTGGAGTCCTCCGACCACCGCACGGCCTTGGAACGCCCGGGGGTGCCGGAGGGGAAGAAGGGAGTGCGTCGGGGGAGAGAGTGGCCGGACCTTACCTTTGGAAAGGGTGTGGGTGGGGTGGGTGGCCAGCGGCGTTGGCGTGGCTTCGGTGGGCTGGGTAGGGAGACGAGGGGAGAGCGGAGCGGCTCCATCTCCCTATGGCCTTGTTAGATCAAATATTCTGCACAACAAGTCTGAGGCATGTATAGATCGATGGCCAAACGGGTGGCCTAGTCTTGGCACTATATACTCTGTACGGCACTATTCGGCACTAGGCTCTAGCTGTGTCGTGCCATGTCGGGCCATCGTGCCCAACTCTCGGTCCGCACTACAAGTGCTCAGTCATGCCGTGCCGATGACCACGATGGCCCATCGGGCCCGAGCCCATGCCACGTCGCCACCGTAGCCATGCCTCGCACGCATTGCTATCGGCTATCGCGCCAAGCCGCCTAACTCTTCGCGTTGAGCCCGTTGGGCCGTTGCCGCCCTTGCGCCACACGCGCCGCCTGCCCTGCAGCATGGCCACGCCACTACTCCGCCACCGAGAGAGACCAGGGAAAAAGGGGGCGGAGGGGTGTCCGCGTTGTGGCCTTGCCACTACAAAGCGTCGGGGAAAAAGGGCGGAGAGGGTGGCGGAGGCCGTGTGGACACGCGGTGGTGGCGGAGGGAACTTGCGGCCCTCCTAGGCATGACACTACGACTGTGCCCGTGCCGACACTGGCACCATGGACTTTGTGCCAAGTCGTGCTATGACCGTGCTTTTTTGGGTCATGCCTAATGCCGCCCAACAGGCCAGCCTATTTCGCCATCTATAGGGGTCCTGGTTAGCCCTGCTAATGGGTGAGATCCCAGCCCATTTCCAACCCATTCCAAATCTAATTATTATTTTTCAACCCCACCCCATCCCATTCCAGATTAACTAATACCCAACCCACTCTGCGCCTGCCTGCCTGCTTTGTTACTTCTTCCTTCATGCTGCAGTGTTGCTGCTCCTCTTCCCTGCGTTCGTTCCTTTCGGCTGGGCTGCTGCTACCGCGTTCGTTCCTTCCTTCTGCTGCTCCTCTTCCCTACGGTTGTGGATCGGATGGCTGGTTGGTCGATGAAGCTGGTGGCAGCGGCGACGGGGCCGCCGAAGCCCGGTGTTGTGGCCGCGTAAACGAAGTGGGAGGCCAAGAGGCGCCGCCATGCCAGGTACACGCATGTCAGGTCCGCCGGCCGGAGGCGCCGTGTGTCGGGCCACCGCCGCTGTGCAACACCTCTTCCAGGTGAGGTGCAGTACGGGCTTGGAAGATGGTGCCATACGGGAAGATGGAGTCGCGACTCATGAGGGCGGAGTTGAGCGACACCGCCACGCACATGGGATTGAAGTGCTTGCTGCCACGGACGCGAGCCCGATGGGTAACCCTAACCCGCCCCAACCCACCTTCTCAGTAACCCCAACCCGCCCCGACCCATACACAAACAGAACCTGTTTTCACCCATCCATACACACCCCATATTAGAGCCCCCCCCCCCCCCCCCCCACAACAAAAAAAACGTTTCCCCTTGACCCATTAGCAGGCCTAGTCCTTATTGCTTCTCTAGACGATGCATGACTCATATCTCGCCCTGGCTGAGATAGAGCAAGCCTCGCCCGAGCCAGGCTCCATAGAAACGCAGCTGAAATCGGTATCCCGCGCACTAGACTCAGATTACTATTTTTGCATCATCTGAAACAGGTTGAGCAAAGACGCAGCCATCCAACTATCCAAGGCGTAGCTTGTACTACGCGAGCCAGCAAGGCTGAACAACCAAACACAAAAAAGCATAAAGATACCGCATCTTGGGAGCCTAGCTCAGCCTGGCGCATGCTACCCAATCAGGCGCTAGCGAGCATGCTTGCACTGCATCAGCACTCAGCATATCCTCTCCTCTTGCTTTGCTGTGTGCTGCTGTGCAAGCGCAAGCCGTGACATATAGACACAACCATGCATATCGGTCTTCCAGTCCGGTGTCCGGATGACTGGATGTAACCAACGTCACTTCAAACCTTTATTAACTTGGGATCCCTATTCCCTAGCTACCTGTACATGTTTGTACTAGGAGTATCTCTGCCCGGCCGGCCGGAGATGATTGCACACATCATGAGCATATTATTGACCTCATTTTTCTGCTGACCTCATAATATAATGACCCAGCAGACAGATGCATGCAGCAGCTAGCTCTATTGACCAGACTTCAGCTTAGTTTATTATGCCCTTTTTTTTCTCCTTTTCTTCAACTGCTGCTGCAACAAAATGTCAAAATGTATCGAAGCAATGCTGCAAATGCATGCATGGGTTGTTTTGGTCATCACAACGTACGACAGTCGCACACATAGTACAACTTCCGAGGCACATATAATAGCTGCAAGCGTGCCATTGATCACGGGTTGTTAACTCTGCTGTGCGAGACGGATCAGTGAAGGCAGCAGCAGCACCAGCGCGCGGTTGCATCCATGCATCGTGTTCCCCTTGTCCCTTGCATGCATCGTCCCATGCATGCATGCACACCAGCCTGCGTTGCATTGATATGAGCTCTCTCTCCTCTGCATGCATGCAAGTGCAACAGTATCCGATCCTCGCTAGTCACTAGTATCTATCATCCTGCGTGTAGTACCGTACCCTGCCCCCATGTGACACTGCGTGTGCGTGCATGCACGGTGTGTCTCCCAAGCTGGTAGTATATATTTTGTACGCGCATGTGTAGAAGCGTGTTTGTCTCCTCTTGTTTAGAGCTATATGCCTGTCACGCCTCCCTTTAGATTGGACAGTCTTAATATCGCTTCTAATAATATAACTAGCACGGTTGGGCGCGCTGCCACCGCGCCCGCGATGAAAAGTGGAGAAACTATTTTAAATTCGCCTGAGAAAAAAACGAAAATGAACAGAAGAAATATTTGGAACAGACGCTTGTAATATATGTATAGTCATTGCAACATATGTAACGTCCCGATCTACTTTTTAAAAATCCATATGAAACACTTGCAACGTACTCTAAAACATCTGAAACAATTAAAACATACGCTTACAACATGAGCTTTCAGTGCAACATCTCCTTACTGTTTAGGAGAATGGAGGCTCGTCGACGTGTGGAGTTTACCGAAGGTAGCCGTGATATCACCACCAATGACTAGCGCCACCATCGACCTGATCGATTCTGCCTACCGCGAGGCCGGTGGGGACTCCTTCGTGACCGTTGATTTTCTGGGGTCCACGTAGGACACGCAACCCCAGCACCACCGAATCTCTCGCCGCATAGAAGATCTAGTGGCACGAAGGCTAGTCGAAGGCCCAAGCAGATTGCAATGGCCGCTATGGGCATGGTCGTCAATAGGATTGGGCAAGGCGCGGTTGCGAGTGAGGAAGACGGCAGCAGCGAGGTGAGGCGGAGTGGGATGGGGACGTGCGACGCGGACGAGGCTATGGGGCGTGCAGCACAGGTGAGCGGCACCGGCTGGTCGGTCCGTCCGTCCTGTCCGACGCCGTGAGGTTATATTATTCAACTTTTGTGAGATTAGTACTTGACCATTTCGTCAAGGAACGCGTAAAAAGAAATTGACTTGTCAGTGTACAAATAATGTTAATTGCTACCTCTGGACATGAGTTGTTGGCCAACTTGGCCGGTTCGACTCCCTTTCGGTGGCCGCGAAACCAGCGCCCACGCGTCACTGTGAAAGCCCAAACCGAACAAAAAACGAGTTGGGCTCATATATAGTTGTTAGGCCTGGCCCATTAGTATTTCGATGCCAAGGTGATCGAGTACGACAACGATTGCCAGTGGCGGAGCAAATATAACCGAACCTGGGCTCATCTCGGCTCCGCCCTCCTTTTCCCTTGCCTACTTCCACGCCGAAGCGCCGATAGCCGCCTGATCCCGAGCTCGGTTAGGACTCCGCTCCATCGATCACGGCTGCTGGTGCTGCCATGGGCGCCGGAGACCGTCGTGACCTGAAGAGAAAGCTGCAGGCGACTGCGTCGGTGCGGCGTGGTATCCTGGCGAGGAAGAAGGAGGCGACCGCGTCACCGTCACAGGGGTTTGGCATCCTGAAGAAGAGGAAGGAGGCGATGGCGGCTCAGGATCTCTTGGAGTTGGAGGATGTGCCTGCGGGCTTGGATACCTGGATGGATCGCTGGTTGGAGATGAAGGCCAAGATGGAGGAGGAGGCCAGGCCAGCAAAGAGGAAGAGGGTCCACAAGCAGAGGTTCCCCAAGGCACTCATCGAGCACCTGGTGGCATGTCCGTTTAGGAACACCGAAGACCTCACTCCTCTTCAGCTGTCAAAGCGCTCCCATAAATACTGCCAGCTCCATGCCATGACGAAGTTCATCGATGGCAAGATGCGTGACTACGAGCAGGCCCTGATCGACCAGTACAATGCTCAGGGCTATGCGGAGGACGAACGTGAGGTCACTGACAACGAGGAGGATGATGTCACGGCAGAGAACTAGGGAAGCAAGCAAGCGAAGATCTGTGTTGTGTCTGTCTGTCTGTGTCTGTGTGCGTGATTGTGTGCCAGGAGATCCGATCCAGCAACCCTGAGTTGGAGCACTGCGATGCCGTAGATGTAGGAGTCAATAGTCATCATCGTGGTTTTATTGCTATACCTTATTTTCCTAGTGGTTTCTGCTGATTGCTACGGTATATGTAATTCAATTATCATCTTACTGTCACGCCTTGCTACTGTTGGTGATTACATTCTCATGTTACTCAACCAGCTAGTATACTAGTTTAGTTGGTTAATCGCCGGATTGTAATATAATTGACATTGCTGCTGATTGGAACAGTACTAGCCTTACTTGAGCCATGGTCTTACAAACACCTAATCGCCTAATCCCCCGCTATAAGCTGCTTTGTTTCTGTATATATGTTCAATTTCTTTCACGCTAGTTTTGTTGCAGTCAATAGTCATCATCCTGGTTTTGTTGCCATACCTTAGTTTCCTAGTGGTTTCTGCTGATTGCTACGGTGTGTCTGTTATTGAGTTATCATCTTACTGTCACATCTTGCTACTGGTGCTTGTATTCTCATGTAACCAGCTGTTAGCTATCGCATTGGAACCAAAGATTGTGTTTTTATGCTACCTCTTTAAGCACCGGATTGCAACATATTGACATTGTTGCTGATTGCAGCAGTACTAGCCTTAATTTTTTTTTGAAACGGGTACTAGCCTTACTTGAGCGATGGTTTTACTCTTACATAAACCTTACCCCCAAACACTTTAAGCTATAAGCTGCTTTGTTTCTGTAGATTCAATTTCTTTCACGCTGCAGATAGCTGTTAGCCTATTACTTCTAAGTTCTTGACCGTACTACCATGTAAGTTGTTCAATAATTGATATCCTTTTATCCATTCAGCATACAACAACACACATTTCTATTTTGTGATTAGATCAGGCCTGGTGCAGTTGGTGAGTGCTAGCTCGCCGAGTTACCAGGTCCTGGGTTCGAAGCCGTCTCTCTGCAAAATTTCTGCAGGGGTAAGACTTTACTTCAGTTATTCCCTTCCCTAGACCCCACTCGTGTGGGAGCCTCTGGCACTGGGTCTGCCTCTTTATCTTTTATTAATTTTTTTCAGCAAGTATATATATACTGTAAGGATTGATCTGATATTCCCAATGAACTTGGATATAGCTAGTAATGAACATACTGAACTTCGTTGTCTTCTCTGACGGACAATCGGAATGCTTGTTTGATTCCATCACTGCATATTTGTTGGGAAATTTAAGGTTATATGTGAATCCGTTGTGCTTGCACAACCTCATTGGAGATTTACTTTTGTTTGCTTGGTGACACTTGGAGTTGACTGCCTGTTCATACATTGGAAGGAAAAGAATGAAGGGCAGCCCTCTCTTTCCCTATACTGAAATTTCCCAACCCATTCCATACAGGAACAGGATCTGCATTTGCGTCCGCTGTCCTGCAGGAAGCCGGCAACAGCTGCATTGGTGCACCTTTACTGTCGAGAGGTGCATATTTCAAAATTCAAGAGTTTGATTACTTGAATGAGCACAATAATATCCTATTTTTCATAATGCTCAGAAGCGCAAAGGCAGTATGGTGGATTCAAGAGGCAGAGATGGCACTTCAATCAGTTCTGGATTAAAGTTTGAAGAGATTGGTGGTGGGATAAGCAACCCCTTTGTGTAGCTAGCATCCTGTTGCCTATGCGGAATACTTGTTGCAAATTCACTTTGCACCTACTAAGCGTTGTGTTTTGATCAGTGCTAAGGAAAAATATGAAATCATGCCTTTTATAATTTTTAAAAAATATCAAACTTATTATCCAAAGTGTGCATGTTCTATTTTACATACATGGCCATGCATTATGTAGTTAGTGCCATATAAGCAGTATTAAATAATAATGCTCCCGGGAGAACGTCCGATCAGACGGACCTGGCTTCCTACTCGCTACCGCGTCGTCCGCTCATTCCCGTCTGCACCCTTTTTTTGAAAAAAAAATTCTCGCTACCCATACGCTATACCCCAAGGGCGCTCGCAAGGGTGCTTGTGCTTGCCAGCCAAGGGTGCTCGCCAGCTGCTAGCGCAGCAAGTGGTGCTCCCAGTCAGGGATGCTCGCTAGCTGCTGGCATGCTCATGCTCTCCAGGCAGGGGGTGCTCGCCGGCTACTGGCCGCTCACCAGGGGTGCTCGCGGAGCATGCCACCGTGCTCGCCAGGTGCTCCTCGCGCAAGTTCTTGCCCAGCGCTGCTCTCATGGCCTCGGGTAGGTGCTCGCCCACCACAGTGCCTCCGCTAGGGCATCGTCAACGCTGCTTCCTCTGTCGCACCGGCGAGCTCCATGCGCCGTCGTCGACCTCTGTGCCAGCATCAAGCTCCGCAACTCGATTCCTTCAAGCTACAAGGTGACGTTGCGCTGAAAGGGCATATTGCAAACATAAATGTTTCAGATGTTTTATCTGAATATTGCAAAAGGAGATCGAATGTTGCATATGTTGTAATATCTATACACGTATGTTACAAGTGTTAAGTGTATGTTACCAAGTGTCTCATTTGTTTTTTTAAACGTATGTTATAAGTGCATTTATTTGGACGTTACATATGTTTCAGACATATAGCCTTAAGCTTTCTTGATGAATGTGAAGGCTGGAATAATTATTCCTTAATAAAAAAATGTGAAAGGATCAAGATGCCCAAGAGGGGGGTGAATTGGGCTTTTCTAAAAATTAATTGCAAGAATTAAATCTTACAAGCCGGAATTCACCCCTAGTGCCTACTTGTGTTCCTAGAGAGTCTACTGATAAAAAGTTTTGCACCCTAGTTTCCAATCCTAGTCTAGCATGGCAATTCTAGGAATGTAAATCAAGCAATGAAAGTAAATACGAGAATGTAAATGCTTGAATGTAAAGGGTAAGGAACACGGCGATGTTTTTCCGAGGTATCGGAGAGTCGCCACTCCCCACTAGTCCTCGTTGGAGCACCCACGCAAGGGTGTAGCTCCCCCTTGATCCGCGCAAGGATCAAGTGCTCTCTACGGGTTGATTCTTCGACACTCCGTCGCGGTGAATCACCCAAAACCGCTCACAAGATGAGTTGGGTCATCCACAAGCTCCGCCGGATGATCACCAAACTCCCAATCACCACCAAGCCGTCTAGGTGATGGTGATCACCAAGAGTAACAAGCTAGAACTCTCACTTGACCACAACGAGCCCAAATGAGAAGGTGGATGCACACTTGCTACTCTCTAATTGCTAGTGAGGAACTCTCAAGCTTTGATTCTCAAATCTCTATCCTCACTAGAGCTCTTGCACTCCCTTGCACTCTAAAGGGTTTTCTCAGCTGATCAAATGAGCAAGAGACCTCTAAAGGAGGTGGTGGGGATGTATTTATACACCCCACAGACGAAACGAACCGTTACACTCTGACTCAGCAAAACACGGGCTGACCGGACGCGCCGGTCGAAGTGACCGGACGCGCCGGTCGCTCGTAACGGTCGAAATCTGAAAATCGAACTGAGTGATCGGACGCGCCGGTCAGGGGTGACCGGACGCGTCCGATCGTGCAAGGAGCTTACTGTAAACGCACCGGACGCGAGGCCGCGTCCGATCGGTGATGACCGGATGAAAGCTCTATGTTTGGTGTTGGTAATTAGTGACAATGCCTAAGTACTAATCCTATGCCTAAGTTGTATGTAGCATATGAGGATTAGTACATTCCAAGGTTGGTGGCAAGATGGACATGGTGATCATGATGGCCACACTTGGATTTGGACGCAACCCTACGTGATCAAGGCAAAGGTATATGCTTAAGGGTTGTGTTTTAGTAACCAAGACACCTAGTGGGTGTGGTTACATTATAGGATAGATAGCCGTACTATAAAGAGGGGAATGACGCGGCTAATGAACTCCTAAGTGCCTCTAGATGTGCATTTCATGATCATATGCATTTGGATAGAACTAATAACGCCTCGAAAAATGATTGTGAAAATGCTAACACACATGCACATGGTGATGATCACTTGGTGGTGTTAGCACGTTTGCGACGGCGTTGGAGTTTAAGCGGTAGAGAGGGTTTGGGGTTCTCTCTCCCTCCCGCCGAGCGTGCGAGCGCGGGATTCAGGCGATTTCGGGGAAATGAAATGCCTATTTTCCACTACGCCGGAAGTCGAAAATCAAACGAAATTCAAACGGAGGCGAACGGAGGTCACAGTGGTGACCGGACGCAGCACCGGACGCTGCACCGGACGCGGTCACTGTTCGACCGGCGCGTCCGGTCAGTGTCCAGTGACTGCACGGTTTTTCGGTTGTTTCTTCGGACGCGTGGCGCGTCCGGTCACAGGCCACCGGACGCGTCCGGTCGTCCAGGGAGCTTACTGGACTCCCACCGGACGCGGGCACTGTGGCGTCCGGTCGGTTCACCAGCGCGTCCGGTCGTTGGTTTGTTTTGCGCGACTCAGAGTTCACCGGCGCGTCCGGTGAGACACGGGACCGGCGCGTCCGGTGGTGACCAGCGCGTCCGGTCGTTGCGACCGGCGCGTCCGGTCAGTGTTTCGAATTTTAGCCGTTGCGGCACCGGCGCGTCCGGTCAGTTGGACCAGCGCGTCCGGTGAGCGCGACTGCTGCTGATTTCAGTTTCTAACGGCTATATTCGAAGGGGTACGTCTATATATACTCGTTGGCCGGCTCAAGGCTCTCTCTCTTGGACATTTGACATACTTGTGAGCACTTTGAGCTAAGCAACTCCCCTCCCACTCATCTCTCTTGCTTCTTTGCATATTCGAAGTGAGATTGAGTGATCCAAGTGCATTTGCATCGTGAGATAGCATCTAGTTGGCACTTGGTGGTTGATTTGCTGCGGGATTCTTGTTTCTCTTGGTGGTTGCCGCCACCTAGACGGCTTGGAGCAGCTTGGAGGCTTTGGCAAGAGTTGGTGTTTGTTCTTGGCCACCTCCGGTGTTTGTAAGGGGTTTGTGCCTACCTCGGCGAAGTGCCAAAGGTAACATTAGTGGATTGCTCGTGTCATTTGCAACCTTTTGCCATTTGGTAGGTTCTTGTGGCGCCTTTTGAGAGGCTCGGTGTGAGACCGATTAGCCACCGAACCACGTGGTAAAGAGGGACACAACGGGGACTAGCGTGCCGGCAAGCACGTGAACCTCGGGATAAATCTCTGTGTCATCACTTTCATATTGTGATTGATTGATCCCGGAGTTCGGTTGTTTTGGTATTCATTGTTGATCATATTGGTTGGCTCAATACTTCGTCCCTCGGTGAAACCCTCCTAACTCAACTCCGCTTTACTTTCTTAGTTATCCTTGCTAGCTAGTTAGCTTTGTTAGAGTAGCTCTTTTGTGTAGCTTGCTAGTTGTAGTTGTAGTTACCTT
Organism: Saccharum spontaneum; assembly: GCA_022457205.1. Lineage (NCBI taxonomy): Eukaryota > Viridiplantae > Streptophyta > Magnoliopsida > Poales > Poaceae > Saccharum > Saccharum spontaneum. Next base: position 3,326,339 of record CM039610.1, read on the forward strand.
CTCGGTTTGACTTGTGCGGTTGAGTGCAAATACTAGAATTGTGAATTGGATAGGTGGCTTGCAAACACCCCGTAGGCTAAGCAAAACTCGCATCTCGCTATTTGTTATATTGATAAACTTGTTTAGCTTGTCTTTGTAGAAAGTTTTAAAAGGCTATTCACCCCCCCTCTAGCCATCTAGACCTTTCAAGTGGTATCAGAGCCGTGGTCACCGTTTGCAAGGCTTAACAACCTCGGTGCAAGATGGCTCAAGTTATGTTCAACCATGTTAATGGCAAGCCTCCATTCTTTGATGGTGTCTCTTCCTTTGATCATTGGAAAAGGAAGATGAAGCAATATCTAGGCAATATACATGAGAAGGTTTGGGATGTGACCAATGAAGGATACATTATTCTTGATGAAGAAAATCTCACTCCAAATGACCGCATCAACAAACAATGCAACACGGCGGCACTTGACACAATCTACCGTGCCATTGATGACAAAGTATTTGAGCAAATCAAAGATCTTGAAAAGGCAAATGAGCTTTGGATAAGGCTTGAAGAAACTTATGAAGGCACTTCAACGGTAAAAAGTGCCAAGCTATATATGCTCAAGGACAAGTTCTCCACTTTCAAGATGAAGGATGATGAATCCATCCCGGAGATGTTCTATAGGCTCCAAGTCATTGTCAATGATCTCAAGGGGCTTGGAGAGAAGGTTGAGGACAAGGACTTCTCACACAAGTTCTTGATGTGCTTACCCAAGAAGTTTGCCACCTTGAGAAGAATGATCTTTAGAGAGGGATTGGACAAGGTCAAACCAACCAATGTGCTTGGAGATATAATGACCGATGCCCAATACAACGATGATGAAGATGAAGATGAGAAGAAGGAGACCAAGATCAAGCAAGAGAAGCCCATTGCATTCAAGGCTTCATCTTCTAAGGGCAAGAGCAAGATGGAGAGTGATGATGATGATCCGTTCGATGATGAAACCATGGCTCTCCTAGTGCACAAGATGGGGAGGTTCATGAAGAAGAAAGGATATGGTGCAAGGAAGAGAAGGGACTTCATGAAGGCAAAGGAGGTACTTTGCTACAATTGCAATAGCCCCGATCATATAGTGGCAAAGTGTCCCTATGAAGATAAAAGATATCATGATGGGGAGTTGAAGTTGAAGAAGAACAAGAAGGACAAGAAGGAGAAGAAAGAAAAAAAGAGCTTCACTATCAACAAGAAGAAGAAGGGTGGTGGTTATGTGGTCACTTGGGATAGTGACAACTCCGATAGTGATGATGATGAAAGCTCTAGTGATGATGAGAGGACCACTCGGCGAGCCCTTGCAAGCATCGCCCTCTCCAACAAGACATCCATCTTCGACACTACATCGACATGCCTTATGGCCAAGCCTACCAAGGTAAAATATGATGATAGTGATGATGATTCTTGTGCTAGTGATGATTGTAGGAGTGATGATGAGGAGGATGAGGACTACTCCAAGGATGATCTATTAGGCATAATAGATCAAATGAGCAAAGGCTACAAGAGGACCACCAAGAAATACAAAATCTTGGAACAAGAGCTCATTGCCAAGAGCAATGAAAATGATGTCTTGATGGAGGAGCTTGTTGCTCTAAAAAAGAGTAAGGAGTGCAAAGGAATTGAACAAGAGCTCAAAGCTCTTAGGAAATCCTTTGATGAGCTAGAGGCCTCTCGTGAGTGTCTAAAGGAAGACCACGAGGACCTTGAAGTTGCTCACACTAGGCTTAAGGAAGCCCACTCCACTCTACTTGAGCTCATCAAGGAAAAGGATCTCAAGTTGGAGAAGCTCATGAAGGAAGCTAAGGAGGAGCAAGTGATTGTCACTTGTGATATTGGACTAACATGTGATATTATTGATGATTCTTTATTTGTTAGTCCTACTAATGCTTCATGTAGCTCATCATCATCCACCACAACCAACTCTATCTCTACTACTAGTGATTCATCACTTGCGGTTGAGAATGAGACTCTCAAGAGAGAGGTGGATGATCTCACCCGCGCATTAGGCAATGCCTATGGTGGGGATGCCCGCTTGCTAAAATGCTTGGGTAGCCAAAGGTTCTCTCTTAACAAAGAGGGTTTGGGCTATACTCCCAAGAAGGGCAAGGCGGCCTTTGCTACTCCAAAGTCTCGCTTTGTGAAGAGCAATGGTCGTTATTGCAATAGATGTAAGCAAGTTGGACATCTAGAGATTAATTGTAATAAAATGAACAAGAACAACAACAAGTTTCATGCTAAAATGGATTACATTCCTTTTGATTCTTATTATGTGCTTACCAAGGGTGAGAAAGGTGTGCATGCTAGGTTTGTTGGTACACCAATTGTGGGTCCAAAGAAGAAGGCCATTTGGGTACCAAAGAGCTTAGTTACTAACCTCCAAGGACCCAAACAAGTATGGGTACCTAAGAAACATTAATTTATTTTGTAGGTAAATTACAAGGCCGGAGGAAGGCATTGGGTGCTTGATAGTGGGTGCTCTCAACATATGACCGGTGATTCAAGAATGTTCAACTCTCTCAAATCAAATGATAGTGGCATTGATAGTATCACATTTGGTGACAATAGCAAGGGTGATGTGAAGGCTCTTGGAAGGATTGCAATCTCAAATGATCATAGCATTTCCAATGTGCTCTTAGTTGAAAAGTTGAACTTCAATCTTCTCTCGGTTGCTCAATTGTGTGATCTCGGTTTCAAGTGCATATTTGGTGTTGATGATGTGGAGATAATTAGTGTTGATGGCTCTAATTTGATCTTCAAAGGCTTTAGATATGAGAATCTATACTTGGTTGATTTCAATGCTAGTGACACTCAACTCTCAACATGCTTGCTCACCAAATCAAGTATGGGTTGGTTATGGCATAGAAGACTTGGTCATGTTGGCATGAAGCAATTGAACAAGTTAGTGAAGCATGACTTAGTTAGAGGCTTAAAGGATGTCACATTTGAGAAAGATAAGCTATGTAGTGCATGTCAAGCCGGAAAGCAAGTAGGCAACACTCATCCATTGAAAAGCATCATGAGTACTTCCAAGGCTTTTGAGTTGTTGCACATGGATCTATTTGGACCAACTACATACACAAGCATTGGTGGCAACAAGTATGGGTTTGTGATTGTGGATGATTTCACTAGATATACATGGGTATTCTTTCTTGTGGACAAGAGTGATGTATTTGACATATTCAAGAAGTTCATCAAGAGAGTGCAAAATGAGTTTGAGACCACAATCAAGAAAGTGAGAAGTGATAATGGAAGTGAGTTTAGAAACACAAGAGTTGATGAGCTATGTGAGGAACTTGGAATCAAACATCAATTCTCGGCCAAGTATACACCTCAATCTAATGGCTTAGTTGAGAGGAAAAATAGAACCCTAATTGATATGGCAAGATCAATGTTGAATGAGTATAATGTGAGTCATTCTTTTTGGGCCGAAGCAATCAACACAGCTTGCTTCTATAGCAACCGCCTCTATTGCCACAAGTTTCTAGAGAAGACACCATATGAGATCTTAAATGGAAGAAAGCCCAACATTGCATACTTTCGGGTATTTGGTTGCAAATGCTACATCTTGAAGAAGGGCACTAGATTGAGCAAGTTTGAGAAGAAATGTGATGAAGGATTCTTACTTGGTTACTCCACTACTAGCAAAGCTTATAGAGTTTGGAATTTGGCTAGTGGTTTACTTGAGGAAGTTCATGATGTTGAGTTTGATGAAACAAATGGCTCTCAAGATGAAGAAAATAACTTGGATGATGTGAGAGGAACTCAATTGACCAATGCTATGAAAGAAATGGATATTGGTGATATTAGGCCAAAGCAAGTGATTGATGTGGATGACAACAAAGATCAAGTGCTCCAAAGTCCAATTACACAAGCTAGTGGGTCTCTAATGCAAAATCAAGCTAGTACATCATCTCAAGTGCAACAAGATCAACAAGTGGCTAGTTCATCATCTCCAACTCATGATCAACATCAACATCCAAGCAATCAAGTCCAAGTGCTTCAACCAACTAACATTGCTAGAGACCATCCATTAGATTCCATCATTGGTGACATACAAAGGGGAGTTCAAACTAGATCAAGATTGGCGTCATTTTGTGCTCACTCTTCTTTTGTGTCAATGGAAGAACCCAAGGACATTGATAAAGCATTGAGAGATCCGGATTGGGTAAATGCAATGCATGAAGAGCTCAACAACTTCAAGAGAAATGAAGTATGGGAACTAGTTGAGAGGCCTAAGAATCATAATGTCATTGGAACAAGATGGGTCTTTCGCAACAAGCAAGATCAAGATGGGATAGTAGTAAGGAACAAAGCAAGACTAGTAGCTCAAGGTTACACACAAATAGAGGGTCTTGACTTTGGTGAAACTTATGCCCCGGTTGCAAGATTGGAAGCAATTAGGATCTTACTTGCCTATGCTTGTGCTCACAATATCAAGCTATATCAAATGGATGTGAAGAGTGCATTTCTAAATGGGTACATTCAAGAGGAGGTGTATGTGGAGCAACCTCCCGGTTTTGAAGATGACAAGAAACCCAATCATGTCTACAAATTGAGAAAAGCTTTGTATGGATTGAAGCAAGCACCTAGAGCATGGTATGAAAGATTGAGGGACTTTTTGCTATCCAAAGGTTTTGTCATGGGCAAAGTTGATACAACACTATTCACCAAGAAGATTGGGAAAGACTTGTTTGTGTTGCAAATATATGTTGATGATATCATCTTCGGTTCAACCAATCAAGATTATTGTGATGAGTTTGGAAAAATGATGGCAAAGGAATTTGAAATGTCAATGATTGGTGAACTTAGTTTCTTTCTTGGACTTCAAATCAAACAAATGAAGGAAGGAACATTTGTGAGCCAAACCAAGTACATCAAAGATATGCTCAAGAAGTTTGGCATGGAAGATGCAAAGGGCATTACAACCCCAATGGGCACTAGTGGAAGTTTAGATAGTGACAAGAGTGGCAACATGGTGGATCAAAAGCTTTATAGATCAATGATTGGTAGCCTACTCTACGTGACGGCATCAAGACCCGATGTAATGTTTAGTGTATGTATGTGTGCAAGATTTCAAGCCTCACCAAGAGAAAGTCATTTGAAGGCAACAAAGAGAATATTGAGGTATTTGAAGCATACACAAGATGTTGGATTATGGTATCCCAAAGGTGCAAGCTTTGAGCTAGTTGGATATTCGGATTCCGACTATGCCGGTGACAAAGTGGAGAGAAAGAGCACTTCCGGGACTTGTCAATTGTTGGGAAGATCACTTGTCTCATGGTCATCCAAGAAGCAAAATAGTATTGCACTATCTACCGCCGAAGCCGAATACATCGCCGCGGGTAGTTGTTGTGCACAAATCTTGTGGATGAAGGCAACATTGAAGGATTTTGGAATCAATTTTAAGAATGTGCCATTGCTATGTGACAATGAAAGTGCCGTGAAGCTAACCAACAATCCGGTTCAACATCAAAGAACAAAGCATATTGATGTTCGTCATCATTTCATTAGAGATCATCAACAAAAGGGTGACATTGCTATTGAGAGTGTGGGCACCGAAGATCAACTAGCCGATCTATTCACCAAGCCACTTGATGAGAAGAGATTTCACAAGCTAAAGAATGAGTTGAACATAATTGACTTCTCCAACATGAGTTGATGCATCCCAATGTTATGACATGCCTCTCCTTCGAGCCCCAAGGTATAATTGGTTGACATGTCATACATTCTATACTAAGGACATGTTTAGTGCATCTAGTCATGATTTCTTATGTTCTAGGCTCATTCATGAAAATTAAATGACCTTAAAGTTTATATGGTGCCACTATTGTTTCCATGTCTTGTATGATCTAGTGGTAGCATATAACTTGTTTGAGCGCTTGTGATCCTAAGTGTTTAATCTAGAAAACTTGTCTAAATATTTGCTTCAACATGGTGCATGATAACCCTTCTAGTGAGGTGTGAAGAAGCTTGCCCTTGGATCAAACCGAAGCATTTTATTTATGCAAGCAATCTAGGTTGAATCACAAACTTGATCCTAACCCCATAATTCTACTTGATAATCTATCTAAAATTGGTCCCTTGTGGTCATTGGTGCCAAAGGGGGAGAAAACCTAAAGGGGAGAATTGGTAACAGAAGGGGATCAACTAAAATTTTGAGCACACAAGTAGGGGGAGCAAGCTCTTAAACATGAATGTTGCATTTCTTTGTGCACTTCATATGTATGATGCATAGTTATGCATTTCTTTTTCTCCGATACATTGCTTGTGTGGTGTTTTGCTAGTATACAATTGAATGGTGTATTGAAGTACTAGCATGAATAGGAAGTAGTTAGATTTTTCTTGCTTCATATCTTTCTAAGTGGTACTAGAACCTTGCTTATAATGTTGATCTCACGAGGTTTCTAGCTTTGTTTGTGCTTTTCCAAGTGATATCTAACTACACAAGGTGCTAAGATGGTGTTTATCGCTACTCCGATGGTATCACGCTTCAAAGGTCTATAATCTAAAACACTTAGCACCCATTGGTAGTCAATGCTCCTAATCTTTCCTATCTAACATGTATGCTTCCAAAATCCAAACATATAGCATACATGTAGGGGGAGCCATTGCTATCAATTTGAATTCATGATCACTTGTCCATACTTCTTACACATGGTAATATACTTGGACAATGTGACATGGGTTCAATCAAAATTTTATCATAATATCTTTGTGAAAGGGTTGTCACCAATTACCAACAAGGGGGAGATTGAAAGCTCTATGTTTGGTGTTGGTAATTAGTGACAATGCCTAAGTACTAATCCTATGCCTAAGTTGTATGTAGCATATGAGGATTAGTACATTCCAAGGTTGGTGGCAAGATGGACATGGTGATCATGATGGCCACACTTGGATTTGGACGCAACCCTACGTGATCAAGGCAAAGGTATATGCTTAAGGGTTGTGTTTTAGTAACCAAGACACCTAGTGGGTGTGGTTACATTATAGGATAGATAGCCGTACTATAAAGAGGGGAATGACGCGGCTAATGAACTCCTAAGTGCCTCTAGATGTGCATTTCATGATCATATGCATTTGGATAGAACTAATAACGCCTCGAAAAATGATTGTGAAAATGCTAACACACATGCACATGGTGATGATCACTTGGTGGTGTTAGCACGTTTGCGACGGCGTTGGAGTTTAAGCGGTAGAGAGGGTTTGGGGTTCTCTCTCCCTCCCGCCGAGCGTGCGAGCGCGGGATTCAGGCGATTTCGGGGAAATGAAATGCCTATTTTCCACTACGCCGGAAGTCGAAAATCAAACGAAATTCAAACGGAGGCGAACGGAGGTCACAGTGGTGACCGGACGCAGCACCGGACGCTGCACCGGACGCGGTCACTGTTCGACCGGCGCGTCCGGTCAGTGTCCAGTGACTGCACGGTTTTTCGGTTGTTTCTTCGGACGCGTGGCGCGTCCGGTCACAGGCCACCGGACGCGTCCGGTCGTCCAGGGAGCTTACTGGACTCCCACCGGACGCGGGCACTGTGGCGTCCGGTCGGTTCACCAGCGCGTCCGGTCGTTGGTTTGTTTTGCGCGACTCAGAGTTCACCGGCGCGTCCGGTGAGACACGGGACCGGCGCGTCCGGTGGTGACCAGCGCGTCCGGTCGTTGCGACCGGCGCGTCCGGTCAGTGTTTCGAATTTTAGCCGTTGCGGCACCGGCGCGTCCGGTCAGTTGGACCAGCGCGTCCGGTGAGCGCGACTGCTGCTGATTTCAGTTTCTAACGGCTATATTCGAAGGGGTACGTCTATATATACTCGTTGGCCGGCTCAAGGCTCTCTCTCTTGGACATTTGACATACTTGTGAGCACTTTGAGCTAAGCAACTCCCCTCCCACTCATCTCTCTTGCTTCTTTGCATATTCGAAGTGAGATTGAGTGATCCAAGTGCATTTGCATCGTGAGATAGCATCTAGTTGGCACTTGGTGGTTGATTTGCTGCGGGATTCTTGTTTCTCTTGGTGGTTGCCGCCACCTAGACGGCTTGGAGCAGCTTGGAGGCTTTGGCAAGAGTTGGTGTTTGTTCTTGGCCACCTCCGGTGTTTGTAAGGGGTTTGTGCCTACCTCGGCGAAGTGCCAAAGGTAACATTAGTGGATTGCTCGTGTCATTTGCAACCTTTTGCCATTTGGTAGGTTCTTGTGGCGCCTTTTGAGAGGCTCGGTGTGAGACCGATTAGCCACCGAACCACGTGGTAAAGAGGGACACAACGGGGACTAGCGTGCCGGCAAGCACGTGAACCTCGGGATAAATCTCTGTGTCATCACTTTCATATTGTGATTGATTGATCCCGGAGTTCGGTTGTTTTGGTATTCATTGTTGATCATATTGGTTGGCTCAATACTTCGTCCCTCGGTGAAACCCTCCTAACTCAACTCCGCTTTACTTTCTTAGTTATCCTTGCTAGCTAGTTAGCTTTGTTAGAGTAGCTCTTTTGTGTAGCTTGCTAGTTGTAGTTGTAGTTACCTTCTCGGTTTGACTTGTGCGGTTGAGTGCAAATACTAGAATTGTGAATTGGATAGGTGGCTTGCAAACACCCCGTAGGCTAAGCAAAACTCGCATCTCGCTATTTGTTATATTGATAAACTTGTTTAGCTTGTCTTTGTAGAAAGTTTTAAAAGGCTATTCACCCCCCTCTAGCCATCTAGACCTTTCACCGGACGCGTCCGGTCGTCTCTGGACCTTACTGGACTGTGACCGGACGCGCCGATCACACCCAGGTCGCATCCGATCGGGTGTTTCCCTCAAGTGACACGTGTCAGCATCTGACCACCGCGTCCGGTCCTCGCAAGGAGCGCGTCCGGTCGTCAGAGCCAAACCCTAGTCGCAGTTAAGTACTGACCGGACGCGTCCGGTCGTGCCGAAGACTGCGTCCGGTCAGGGGAAAACGACCCGAAACTTTCCAAAACGCGTCACAACTTGAACCAAGTTGCTTCTAACTGAACTTTGAGCTATTCTAGAGCTGCCTAGCGCCAAGTTTAACAAGTGTGCACCACACCTAAACATAGGACTCGCCTAGGTCAAGCTATCCGTTCATGCCCCCCTTTAGTACGGCCAAAAGAGAAAAACGAAGATCCTAACGACTATTCCGAATGTATCTCAACACCTCGACATCCGGAACTAACCGTCCTTAATCTTGACGTCACTCTTTTGAAAACCGAAACGATTTCCATCAAGGGACATGAATACCATGGTGCCCAAAGCATTTATAACCTCCATGACCTAACTTACCAAAGTTTCTGCAAAACACACGTTAGTCATAGTAATAAAGCGTTATCATCAATTGCCGAAACCAAACCTTGGGGCCTAGATGCTTTCAAAATGTTTCAGACATATTTTGCAAATGTTTTATCTGGGTATTGCATATGTTTCGCAATGACTTTTCGTATATTTTTACATGTTTTTGAAAGTGTTTCAGACTCATGTTGCAAGTATTTCATCTTATATACAGAGGTATGCTGCAAGTGTTTTATCTGGATATTTTTCAAAAGTACATTAGGTGTTCCACATATTGCAATAGCACCGGTGGCTGACGAACAGCTGCCTGCCGCAGGGCTTGGCTCCTATCTCGCACGGCGTGCTTCGTCCTCTCTCCTTTTCCTCTCCTCCCTTCCCTTCCCTCCATCTCTCCTCACCGTTGGCATTGGTGTTGGGGTGGGAGTTGTTGAGGATGCTGCATTTGGATGCAGGTGCTGACGTAGGATGGGATGCGGGGCGCGGGAGGTGGGCTATGATGCAAGCGTAGGTGCGGGACGAGTCCGCCGGCCGGACGTCCGGGCACCAGCTCCTTTCTTTCTACGTACATGCACAACTCATAAGTTGTTTAGACCAACCTGCACTCATTTAACGTTTGAAAAGAATTTTTTTCAGAATTATTAAAAGTGCCCAAACCGGACAGGCCAGTTGGGTTTCTGGTCAGACCCGGCTTTTTTTTTATTCCGAGTCGAATATCAATAGCTCATAGCTGTGCCCGACTTGGCGGTTGCATTTGCGTGGCAATAAAACCTGGCCTCCGCTCCGCTGCCCTCGCTCCTTCTCTTCCGTCGTGTCCACGCGCGAGTGAGTCGATAGCCGCCACTGCCAAATCCCTCGCCATCTGCCCATCCAGATCTAGAGCTACCATCGTTCGCTGAACCTCCTGCTGTGATGGATTCCGGTGACCTTGATCTGTTGGCAGTGAAGCCGGACGTGGCCGCTGGGAAGAAGAGGAAGAAGCCTTCCCAGCGATCCCGGACGAGTTGCTGGCCGGGTTCTCCGAGGAGTGCCGAGCAGCCTTTGCGATGCAGAAAGCTGACACCGAGAAGCTGATGGCCCTCGACGACGACATCATGAGGCAATACAAGGACAACGGCTACGCGGAGGTGGAAGAGGAGGTGATCGACGACGAAGAGGAGAAGACAGAGGACAGTGGCTGCCCAGTTAAGAAGAGGAAGAAGCAGGTGAAGACGAGGCTGCCGCAGGAGCTCGCCGACGAGATCACGAGGAGGCCCGTGACGCCCTTCCCAGTGATCTCCGACGACTTAATGGCCGGGTTCTCCGACGAGTGCCGTGCAGCCTTTGCGATGGAGAAAGCTGACACCGAGAAGCTGATGGCCCTCGACGCCGACATCACCAGGCTGTACAAGGATCACGGCTACGCAGAGGTGGAAGAGGAGGTCGTCATCGACCACGAAGAGGAGCAGAAGGCGGAGGACTAGGGAAGCAAGCAAAAGGGAATCAGTAATTTGCAAAAGAGAGCTCTAGTTCATCTGCTCGACTTTAGATGTAATTTAACTGTTTCAGCTCTGTTTGGATATGTTCCGTTACGTCTGGCCTGAATATTACGCATTTTCTGTATCGTTGTGCCTTTGGTTAATTGTTTCTCTGGATGTGTTAGGGGGCAGCAAATATGTTGCTCGCTGAATCTTAAAAGTTTATGGGGAATTGCTATAATACGGGCGCCTGATTTTTGTTTTGTTTTTCTCAGGCAACAATCTCAGCCGTTGGATCAAGATCCAAGCCCCCCAGTTGATGCAGTCGCTGTTCATCTTCTTCCTCGGCGCGAAAGCGGAGCTCCGACGAGACCCCACCACGCCCGTGGCGGCCTCCCTCTTCCCCTCCTCCCTCCCCCCGCCGCTTTCTTCTTCAGCTCTAGCAAGAATGCCCGCGATGCCTCCACCACCACGAGGGCCCCGAAACCGCTTGGCTTGCCTACCTCCCCAAAACCTCTTCTATACCTGTCGGAGTTGGAGAAGAAAGAGAGGGAGAGGCCGGAGAGGGAGGCCGCAGCCGCCACCATCGTCGTCTTCATCTCCGGTGGGGTGTACGTGCACACGGGCATGGGCGCGGGGTTGCGGGGGTAGTGTGTGGGTGCGTGCACGGGGCGTCGCCTGAGCTGTCCCCTAGATCTCAAGCGACTGACATATAGGAAATGTGAATATTTATAGTAAGAAGATGCTGATTTGAGCGGACCACACTGTTTTTGTTCCAAATATATATTCAAATAAGTTTATTATAAAAAATATATTCAATAATTAATCTAATGTTAATTATTATGTTCCATAAATATTATTAATTCGTTGCATATATTTGATTAAAGTTGAAATTGTTTCACTTTTCAAGAAATAAGAATAATACTCTTTATGAGGCGGAAGGAGTAATTCAGTTGTTTTACACGCTTCTTAATCTAATGTTATTATTATGCACCATAAATATTGATAATATCTTGTATGTATTTGATAAAAACGCTCAACTAAAACGGAGACTTGAATCCGGTGATTATTAACAGATTATCAAGTTGAATCTTTTTGACCCCATCACATGACAGACCCTGGACTGAACCGGAGACTTTGGGCTTGTGCCTACGTACGGTACGACAAGAAACAATTGACGTACGACCGTGGTGCGATCGTCCCCCTCCCCCGTTGTGCGATCGGATTCAGAATCCGACAGCGATTGCTTTGCCTGTCGCGGGGCAATAAAACCGAGGCCCTGCCATCTCCACTCCCCTTCGCTACCTGTCGATAGCCGCCGGAACCCGCTGCCATCCAAATCCAGCTTTAGTTTCGAGAGGCAGAGGGGGAGGGAACGCTTGCTGCGATGGGTGCCGGTGACCGCCGCCACCTCAACAGGAAGCTGCAGGCTGTGAGCTCGTCGGATAGGCCCGGGATGCTAAAGACCAAGAACCAGGCGTGCGCGTCGGAGGGGTACGGGATCCTGAAGGCGAAGAAGGAGGCGTTGGCTGCTGTTCGTCTCTTGCGTTTCAACCGTGTCCCCGGGGGGGCAGTGATATTTGGATGGATCACTGGCCGGAGATGAAGGCCAAGGCGGCAGAGGAGGCGGCCAGGCCTGTGAAGAAGAGGAAGAGGGTGGTGAAGCAGAGGTTGCCCAAGGCGCTTATCGAGCTCATGGTGGCTAGGCCGTTCAGGAGCGTCGAAGACCTCACTCCCGTTCAGCTGGCAAAGCGTTCCCCTGAATTCCGTAAGTTCTATGCGCTCACAACTTTTGTTGATGCCAAGCTCCGTGACTATGAGCAGGCCCTCATTCGCCAGTACAACGCCAAAGGCTATGCGGAGGACGAAAGTGAGGTCACTGACAGCGAGGAGGATGCCACGGTGGTGGAGAACTAAGGAAGCAAAGCAAGCAAGCAAGCAAAAATCTGTGTCTGGGTCTCTGTGCCTGTGTGATGAAGGAAGGAAACCCCCTCCTCTGCCATACCATGAGTTGGAGCACTGTGATGTAGATGTAGTCATCATCCTGGTGTTATCGATATATATCTTAATTTGCTAGTGGTTTGTTTCTGCTGATTGCTAGTGCTACACACTATGTTCTTCAATTATCGTCTCATGTACTGTCACATCTTGCCACTTGGGTACTGGTGATTATTGTAATCTCGTGTTATTTAATCAGCTACTAGTTTTTATGCTACCTCGTGAACCGCCAAATTGTGATATATTGTTCCTGATTGGAACAGTACTAGTCTTACTTGAGTGATAACAGTACTAGTCTTACTTGAGTGATGGTCTTACATAAACCTAACCCCCAAACACTTCCTGCCATAAGCTGTTCTATTTCTGTAGGTTCAATTTCTTTCATGCTGCAGCCAGCTGTTACTTCTCAGCACTTGGCTTGTGTTAATCAATTCGGCCTAATAATGTCCTTTTTATCCATTATAAGCATGTAACAGCACATTGGTTAGTTATCCGCCGCCAAAGCACGTGTTTCTGTTTTATGCTTGGATCTTTTATTAATTTCTTTCAGAAAGTATACTAAGGAATAAGTATTGATCTAATATTCCCAATGAACTTGGATATCACTACTACTGAACAAACAGAACTTTCATTGTCTTGTGTAACAGACAATCAGAATGCTCGTTTGATTCCATCACTGCATATTTGTTGGGAAATTTAAGGTTACAAGTGAATCTATTGTGCGTGCACAACCTCATTGGAGCTTTACTTTTGTTTGCTTGGTGACGTTAGGAATTGACTGCAGGTTGATAAATTTGAAGGTCAGAATGAAGAGCCCTCTCTTCTCTATACTGAAATTTGCCAATCCATCATCTGTGTTTGTGTCCGTCTCTGCATGAAGCCAGCAACAGCTGCACTGGTGTCCTGCTCCACCAGGCCAATAGCAGTACTTGCACGGTTCAGTGCTACCACACATCGGCTCCAGGTTTCAGTTGCGCTTCAAGTCTTCGACCATTGCAATCAGCTTCTGCACGATTCTGGCCTCTAGTAGGCGTGTTCTGGCAACCAGGTCAGCGCGGAATATATTATATACACAGTTACACACATGCATTTCCAGTTCATGTATATTGTAGCTCTTCTACAGTCATGATTCTCAGATGCATGCTCCCATTCCTCCATTGCTTTGTGCTGTTGACACTTCTTGGGAACAGCTGAGCAGCCGTGAGGGAGATATGTAGATACAGTTTATGTTGTTAAAGAGCGAAAGGAGAATTATGTTGTTCCCCGCTCTACTCTGCGTCGTATGAAAGAAGGGTGAAAAGCATACGTTGCAAGCATAAGTGTTTCTTATACATGTTGCAAGTGTTTAATGTGGATGTTGCAAAAGTAGATCAGGATGTTGCATATGTTGCAATGGCTATACAGTATGTTGCAAGCATCTGTTCCTAATGTTTCAGTTGTTTCAGACATATGATGCACATGTTTTTCTAGGTGTTGCATATGTTTTACACTTATGTTGCAAATGTTTCATCCAGATGTTGCATAGGCTTCACACATATGTTGCAAGTGTGTCATTTAGATGTTGAATATGTTTCGCAATAACTACACACGTGTTTTCCTCGTGTTTCACACGTATGTTGCAAGTGTTTCAACTATTTTCGGACATATATTGCAAATGTTTCCTCTAGATGTTACAAAAGTAGATTTGGTGCTGCACATGTTACAGTAAGACCTATCTGCAGCAGCCGCCTGTTGCAGCGGCTAGTTCCGCCAGCAGCATGTGGGTGTGGAGGGGCCGGCGTGAGCAGCAGGTGTGGGAAACCATGCGAGCATAGATTGAGATGGAGCGGTGCGGGACCCAGTGCGGGCGCGGGACACGGAGCGGCATAGGCCCCATTGAAGTAGGCACAAGCATGCTGGGGGTTGTAGCAGCATGCCTACGTGAAGCAGACGTGGGTGTCCGGACACTAGCCTTTCGGTTAGTTTTTTTAGCAAAGTTCAAATAATCATTAGTGGTCACGGGAACTAAAATTACATACACCGCGTTTGAGTCATTCGGTTGGAAGTTGCATCCTAGTGTTTCTTCTCGTACATACCCAAGCGAATTGGGAGCCGTGCAGCCTTAATTGGCACGTTCGTACTACAGCACAGAAGAAACGGCCCGCCACCAAATAATTAAGAAGCAGAAGGCAGCAGCAGCCTAGTCGATCCATCCATGCCCCGTGTGGGCTTCGGGACAGGTTCGGAATCGGATTCGGAGTCCAGATGCATTTCCGCAGGTATATACATGCCATACGGGCCAATACGTCCTCCCAACTCCATCCGGATCCACCTCCCCGATCGATCTCGCTTCCTTGCCGCCGCCGCATCTCCCTAGCCGATCGATCCATCCATCGATCGTGGCAACCGCGCGCGATGGGAGCCCGTGGCCGCCGTAACGTCAAGAGGAAGAGGACGACGAGCAAGGAGGCGACGGCATCGGCGTCGGCGTCGTCGGAGGGTGTTGCCAACGACCTTATGGAGAGGAAAAAATAAGACGAATCAATTGCCGGCGCCGAAGCCAGGAGGAGGCCCAGCCGGCCGGCGCCGGGAAGAAGACCAAGGAGAAGAGGAAGAGGGTGGTGAGGGAGAGGCTGCCTGAGAAGCTCATCCACATAATGATTGTACATTCCATTCCCATTCCGTCCATGAGATCCCCGACGAGGAGCTGGCCCGGTGTTCCTATGCCAAAACAATGGCCGACGATCAGGCCCTCATTGACCAGTACCTAATCAATGGCTATGCGCCGTCCCGGAGGTCACCCAAGACGAGGACGATGGCGACGACAGGAGGAGGAGATAGTAGACATAATTAATTAGGAGAACAAAATTTGTGTTGTGTTGTGTGGTCTGTGGTGTGGAGAACATTCGGTGAGTGTGCCATGTTGTCAAAGGACAGGGGACTAGGGAATGATAATGCTCTCACGTGGGTGTCCGTTCGTCTGCATGCATGCCGAGTGCCACACTTCGCCTCGCCACTTCCGCCCGTGCTGCTCGCTCTCACCTGCGACGCGCATCTCGCCCGCGACAGTTGCTCACTCCTGTCTGTCGCCCCGCCTGTCACGCATCCGGTCTACGCGGTTTTGACCTACGCGTCATGCAGCCCGTCCTTCGCGGCCATCCCTCGTCGTGTCCCAGGCTGCCTCTGCTCTCACATCTCTCGCTTTTTGTCTCGTATCTACGGACGATAGGTCTCCCTGGCCTCTTCCCCAACCCCCTACGCCGTCAGGATGCCTCGCCACCGCCGCCCATGCTGTGGCCGCTAGGCGCACGTGTCGAGGCGCCTTGGGTCGTCCCTTGCCGAATCTAGGGCACCCATGAGCGCGCCCAGATGCTAGTGGTTGTCAAGCACCGCCTTTCGCTGTCGGTTCCCACCTCGACGGCCGGAATCGACCGGCCCAGGCTTCTCCTCCCCTAAGTTGCAAATACATGTTTGAAGTGTTTCAAACATTGTAGAGATATGTTACAATTATTTCATATGGATGTTGCAAAAATTGATTTGTTCACACATGTTGCATATGTTGCAAGTGTTTCAGAGGCATGTTGCAAATGTTCTGATCTGATTGTTGCATATGTTTCACACATATGCTGCAATAGTATGTTCCAAATGTTTCAGTCTTGTGTTACAGTAAGTTTTTTTTATGTTGCAAGTTGCGAGTGTTTAATCTGGATTTTGCACATGTTTTCACACATATGTTGCATCAAGTACTTTGCAAAAGGGTGGTTCTCAAGGTTTGAGCCATTGAGCATCTACTAGGTCATGTGGTACCGACCATAACCTAGTAGCCGAGGGGCTACTGTTGGGGGAGCCCATATGCAATATGGGCCAGCTCCCCCTAAAGAGGCACCATAAAGTTAAGACGAAGGCCACGATGGAAAGTCAAAGGCTGAGATGTCACCGAGGCACCATGAAGATTTGTCGAAGGGAATAGGCAGAGGCTCCTGCGGGAATGGTGGAGGCTCTTGCAGAATAAGCGGAGGCTCCTGTGGAGTAAGTAGAGGCTCTTGCGGCATAGGCGGAGGTCCGCGCCAGAGGCGCGGAGGTTTGGGCTAGAATCGCAGAGGTCCAAGCTAGAGGCGCGGAGGTCCTGCGTATTGGGGCATGCTCGTCCTAAGTGGCAGAGATCCATGCTAGAGGCACGGAGGTTCTGCGGATGAAGCAAGGGCAACGACGGAGGTCACTCCGTAGCGGCCCGCACAACCCTGAAGGGGTCTCCGCCAGAAGGGACGGAGATCTGGAGATAATGGGCCATCGTTGCGCCGTTGTTCGAGGCACAACAGGGGCAAGGCGGTTTGAGAAGAGATTCCCTGAAGAACCCCTGTTGGCGTACCTAGAAAGTAGGATATACCTAGAATATGCTGCCACCGTCACGGGGCATTTCTGTATTTGCGCTTTGTAGTGAGTGTCGCCCTATAAATAGGGGTGGTGTAAATGATATAAGAGAGGTTGGTAAATATACTAATGAAACCCTAAGATCGCCTGGTCCCACTTGGCACACCTCCCGACTACCTCTGCCCATGGCACCGTTTGGGCAAAAGTCCAACGCTTATCTTGCCTGCTAGAAACCAACTTTGAGTTTGTACCCATGCCTCCTCTAGTCGAAGGCCTCGGCCCCAGAGCGGAACCTTCGACCCCTACAGCAGGCTCGCTCCTCTCTCACCCTCACTCTCTCTGTCGGGAACCCAATTTCCCAACACATATTTTGATAACTCACGGATGAGATCAAACACAATATCATGAATACCGAACCATTCTGTAAACCGATCAAATTTGTCCTCTATCAGTTGGATCATACTTCTATTTACAAGCTCCTTGAAGTATCTCTCAAGATGGATAAAACCTTCACCTATCCACATCCAAATCACGCTCTTTGTATCAAGGATAGAATCTACTGGAAATATGCTTAGATGCAATATACATGGCTTTAGATAAGAAGGTAGATCATAGTAGCTATATGACAGTATCTTGATTGTATTATTGTCACCATTCCCGAAACCAATTGAGTCATATACCTTTGACCAGTCGTCACGTGGTCTTTGAACCAATAAACTAGCTATTGCAATGATAGCCAATGGTATGCCACCGCATTTATCTGTAATTTTACTAGACAATTCATCGGATACACCATCAACACTTTCTCCTTCCTGATTCAGTATTCTTTTTTTAGAGTTTCCATTAGAAAGAGGTCTTAGTCTGTAAACCTCTTCGGCTTTTGTAACAACCTCAAAATTCTGCCTCTTCGGCTTTTGTAACAACCTCAAAATTCCGACTAGTCATGATTGTTCTACTTCCACAACTATTGTCCTTTAAAGCATATCTTCTCGCTATCCATGATCCTTTATCCCATATGTCATCAACAACGATGAAGTACCTATAATCAACACAAGAATGTAGAGCTATGAATAATTTGCAAATTTGTGTAGATTATTCATATAAACCAGACGCAAGATAACATCAACATGATTCTAGCAAGGAAAAATTGCACCCATGACTCCAAGGGAGAGGAGTATTTGTTAATCATCAATTTAATTTGTGCTACAACTTAAAGATCCAATCTATAAAATTTGGAAATTACATATATATTTTTCTAGATGTTTGGCAGCAAATTCGAAGTACATTTAAACAAAATTGGAATATCTCATAAATGATTTCATCGAATGAACCGAATGCTCAGGCCTTTGGAGTACAATAGGAATGTATAAACTGCTCATGCATTGCTAATGAAAAAAAAACATTGAACTACACTGAACAGAGAGAGTGACATGGACATACCTCTTGTGCTGTAAGAATTTATGCAGCTCGTTGGAGAATCACTCTTCATCCCATCTTGACATGTCCATTTGGCTATACTTTTCATCCATATCCACTAGCATCTTCTCAAATGTCCTCCTACCAACAGAAATAAAGGCAGAACAACCGAATTGTTTCTTAAGCATATCATGTACTGTTTTGGGTAAAGTAGTCTTACCCAATCCTCTAACCCCAACTATAGAGACTATCTTTAGGTCCTGATCAGACGCAAGAGCATCATCTTTGGTCCCTATAGACAGCATCCTAATGACTTTTGTCCCTTGACTCCTTGATGTCAACCAGATCTGACTCTTTCTTGTACAGATTGAGGACATGGGGGTCGATGCCTGTGCTCGCGGCAAGATCAGCTCCCGTGCCTCTAACTGTGTACTTGGCATAGAGCCCAGCCATCTCGTCAGAGATCTGATGGCGATGCTTGACCTTCTTCACCGCAGCGGGGCCTTGCCAAGGATCTTCTTGAAGACGTTAGAATGACACGGTCTCCTAGATTACACTTTAACCATTCATTTGCTTTATATTATATTATTTATTTATGCTTATAAACTTATATTCATTGGAATAGTTAAAAATTATTAGCCTAATTATTGCTCAAAGTTTTTAAAGTTTGAATCTTGATATACGTATGCGTCAGATAAAATGGAGCGGAGGGATTATGTTCCTGTCAGTAGGCTTCTCAAAGTACGAGAAGCCAAGGAGGACTAGAAAAAACAATACTACTTGCGATGTTTAACGTGACCCTGCCGGCGTCGCTGTTCCAAAGACGGTAGGAGCAAAACCGGGACACCATTGGTCTCGGCTGTTGTGTGAAACGTCTGGCGCCGTATGCTTTCGATCCACGCTCTCCGACACCACTCCAATAGCACGGGCTGCACGCGGGAGTACTCCCTTCCTAAGCACTTTGAGGAGTCAAATAATTTAAATGTGACCAAATATATTTATAAAAGTATTAATGTTTATGATACCGAATAGAGATGTTACTAGATCAATCATGTCATATGTTTTTATAGTAAATATATTTAGAGACACAAATGTTAATACACTTTTCTTTATATCTAGTAAAACTTAAGATTTGTTGACTATCTCAAAGCGCGAGATTCAAAGTGCGAGATGATTATTTATTTTGGAATGGAGGGGTTAGCTCTGACCTAGCCACTCAGGGGCCGGGTGGGTATGTGTTAGGCATTCCCGTGTCAGTTTTCGGGCCAAGTGAAGTAACATTTTTTTTTGCCAACCTAAAAGAGAAACAAGAATGACTGCACACTAAACGTATACTTATTTGTGATTCTCAATGTACAAATAGCCAGCACCCATGCCCCACCCACTCACGCATGATAACCTTTCCGGTGTGTTTGAATCCTCTTCCGGTCTTGTTTGAATCCACAGAGCTAACGGATAGCTTCTAATAGTTAGCTGCTAATCATTGCTAATAAGGGTCTATTTGGCATAGCTCATCTTGAGTGGTAAATCAGTTTTTGTTGGCTTTGGTTGTTTATGAGCAGCTTTACTGGTAGAGCTAAAGTTGTATTGGTGACCGTTTAGCAAAACAGATTCTCCTAGAAAAAAAAGGAATAAACTATGAGAGCGGTCCACATGTGTTAGCTCATGAAGCGGGTGCAAGCTGATTTCTTTTAGCTTCACCGCACACACCCCATGTAAGAGGACTTCAAGTTGGAGCCGCGAGAGGAGCACCCTGTTTAGTATCCAACGCTGGAAAACAGCTTCAAAAGCGGGTACAAAAAGCTGTGCCAAATGCTTCCTAATAGTTCATAGTTAATATTAGCTAGTTAACTATTAGTTGATTTTGTCTGAGTAGTGAGATAACTGTTAGTTATTCAGCTAACAACTAGCTAGATTGCACCCGTCTGCATCTAAAGGAGCTTTATGGATCAAAATTGTGCCATTCGTGGCGGGCACAGTTTTGTGGGAAAAAAGATCTTCAAGAAACTTGGCGTCTGACAAGAAACTGAAAATGTGGCTGTTCATGGTGTACAGCACAACCTTCAAGTAGTTGTTTCAGGGTGTTGTCGGCAAGTTGCCACCTTGCTGATGTTTGTTTGACGACATGGAACTGTGATTTCATCGATACTTATTAGCTAATTCCTGGTCTGACTAATGTTGTCAATTGCGGCACAACATCTGACGAAAAAAATGAACTTGACTCATGCAGTCAACCTGGAGATGAAGAGCAGCGACCAGTGGCGGACCAGATGGCGAAGGAGAGCCTGTTGAGCCGGAGCACGCCGTAGCTAAAAGCGGTGTGAGATGTATAGACACGGGTAGCAGCAACACGAGGGCAAGGAATTGTCAACAAGAAGACTGTAGGATGCAGAGCAACACATCGTTGCCCTGTTTTCACTGAAGCTAATAGGATACTACATCATGACGGCGCCGAGCACAGCAATCTGACGTGGCAGGCAGAGAGGACATGGCAGCTGCCGTTCTAGGGCCACGGGCTCCACGTCCCGGAGCTCGGCTCGGTCATTGGCCTCACCGCCGACGACAAAGGCTTCCTGTGTGCGTGCGACATCAGGACCGGGGCCACCTGCATGTATCCATCCATTACGAGATGAGCTCATCGGCGGTGATGCTCTCCCCCTTCACTACCAATTTGTAGCTTGAACCGGTGGTGAAGGGGGATTGCGGTGAGGGGGAGGGGGGCTATATATATACTTCCCTCTTCTTCTGCGTCCTTCTCATTTTCTACACAAAATTGTGCTATTTTTTCACTATTACCATGGCTGTTTTTAACCCAATTACACATGAAGGCTATTACTCCCTTATTCTAAGGTTGGTAACTATCAGCCCATTCAATTCCTAACTTATTTTATTGGCCAAATTTTATTTTTGGGTTGATCAATTTGATGGAAAGGCTCTTTCATTCATTTTAGAGGTTCTTTTCACCCAATTGATCAAGGAGAGGCCCAAATTTGAAGGTTCCACATCATCAACTTACTCGAAGGTTTTTTTCTACCCACTCCGCCGGTTCAAAACCGTGGTGACGAGGGTTTGGGGGCCCCCCATCACCACCGACTTACCACTGCTGACCCCCAAAATTGGCGGTGATAGGCGGTTTGGGGCCGGGGGTGATGCCCTCGCAGCAGTAGTAAATGTGCAGCGGGGCAGATTGCGTTGTGCTTGTGCGGGGGAGGGGGTTACACTGCTCGGGCGGTGTTTAGCCACTAGGGCTAGACAAAAAACTCATTGAGTTGGCTTGTGGCTTGTTTCTAAATTGCTTCGATTGCACTTATTTTTCTTTTAAAATTGAAATTAGCTTATTCTGAATGAAATTCAATTTTGGCTCGGCTTGTTAAAATTTACTTGAAGGTGGGTTTCAAACTAGTCAGGAGAATACAATAAATAAGAAAAAAAATCAATTTCCAAGAAAGTTGTCGCATAGCTATTGCTTCTGTTCCAGGAAAGCATACGAATGTTTTCACTTATTAGGCTATCTCCAACGAC
This sequence comes from Saccharum spontaneum, assembly GCA_022457205.1. Classification (NCBI taxonomy): domain Eukaryota; kingdom Viridiplantae; phylum Streptophyta; class Magnoliopsida; order Poales; family Poaceae; genus Saccharum; species Saccharum spontaneum. The sequence continues at coordinate 3,348,380 of CM039610.1, forward strand.
ACCCAAAATATAAGACCCATTCGTCTTTTGGATAGCGCTGCTACAGGTAGGGTTAATACCTATTTGGCATCTTCTCTAATAACAGGACCTAAAAGAGAATCCTTTCTGCAAATGAGTTTCTAAGAGAGAGGATGCCCATATTTGGGTTGTGCCTCTTAGATAACCTAAAATAGGTCTCCCGTATAGGTACTCTGTTAGAGGCTAATTTTAGGTCACTTGCTACCCATTTTAGGTTTAGGTTCTCATATGGATTCCTTGTTAGAGACAGTCTTATCCACCCACTCCTAGGCCCACATCTAGGAATCTATATAAATAAAAAAAATGTTGAAGGAAAATCTCATAGTTTTTAAACTAAGTAACTAAATCAAAATTTGAACGCACTATTGTAATCCTTATGATGAGATCATCAAAACAAGACCGCATTTGGATATATTTAAATAATTTTCTGTACAGAACATTTTTCACCTGAGGCGAAACAATTTTATTATTAAATTGAAACCATTGTTCCAGGGTCACAAAAAATTATCCAAGCATTTAAAAAATATTCAAAAAAGTTCCTTCAAAACATGGTCAAGTGTGGTGTGGTATTATTTTGAAGATCTCAATAAAAAAATCTAATGGTGCAATTGAAATTTAATTTGAAGATCTTATTTGAACATTATATGTATATATATTGCTTTTAATCACTGTGAGATTTATATACTTTTATTAGACCAAAAATTACATGAAAACAAAGGGCTGGGCCGCTGGGCGGCGGAAGCCTTAGCTTGATTTTCCAGCGGTTATATAATACTTGCAGCAAAAAAAAAAACAGTGGTGGGTGGGACCGGGGCCGTATCTGAGAAGAACACGTCAAAAGCTAGGATTCCGAGATCTAGTCGGTGGGCAGGCAGCACGCGGTCCCTATAAATCGCGACCCTGGCCGCGCGCGGCGAGAGACATTGCTACGCACGCGGCTGCTGCGGTGATCCAATGGCCGCCGACCGGCCGCTTCTGGTGGTGCACGACGACGAGGAGGGCCACCTTGTGTACGACCTGCTGGTCGCCGATGACGAGGGGGAGGTGGTGGTGTGGCGGCCTGCTCCCCGCGGCCCGTCGCGCGCTTCCCCTCGCCGTCCGGCTGCCGCGCGTTCGCCGCTTCGGGCGGCGCCGTCCTGGGCGCCTTCTACGACTTCTGTGCCGACACCTTGTTCCACGACACGGTGATGCAGGTCGGCGGCTACGGTTTCTGGGAGCGGCAGCCGAGCCCGCGGATGCGCGACACCGAGGGCCGCCTCGTCCGGTGGTGGCCCAGGGGCCGCGGCATCAGCTCGCCACGTGGGTTCGGCAGCTACAGGGACGCGCCCGCCATGCTCCCCCTGTTGGTGCCGGGAGACGCCGCCGCCGCCGGCACCGTCATCAGGATGGACACCATCCTCTTCGACGGCATCTACGGCTTCGAGAAGCTCCGGCTGCTCCCCGTCCCCGGCGGGTGCTGGCAGTGGCACGCCGTCCCGCTCCCGAAGCCCCCCGTGGGGCGCCTGGCCGAGAACGAGGTCGCGTTCGTCTCGGCCTACTGTGCAGTGGGCACGCGCGTGTGGATCTCCGTCACCGGCAAGGGCACATTCTCCCTGGACGCCGCCGACGAGCACAGCGCGACGTGGCGGATGGAGGGGACGTGGCAGCTGCCATTCCAGGGCCGCGGGCTCCACGTCCCGGAGCTCGGCGCATCGGTCATGGGCCTCACCGCCGGCGACAAAGGCTTCCTGTGCGCGTGCGACGTCAGGACCGGGGCGGTGCGGCACGTGTGGCCGGAGACGTTCCCCTGGCCCTGGGAGGAGTGCGTCATCAGCAGCGGCGGCCGAGTCTCGAGGCCTCGGGACATGCACAGCCTGGCGTACCTGGGCGACGGTAGGTTCTGCATATGCAGGCCGATGAGCACCATGGAGCCGACCAGGTACGGCCCCGCCATCACCTACGATGCCTGCTGCTTCTTGGTGGTGGAGCTCAAGCGCTTGTCGTCGTCGTCTTCGTCTCCTACTAGTCTTGAGCTTGCCAAGCGTGGGAAGATGACCTACATGTGGCCGCCGCAAGGCCGGCAATCACCCTACATGGGCTTTATCCAGCCTGCCACCTCATGATCGACGATTAACAGTTTAATTTGTACTACTTCCACAATTAATGTTGTATATACTTTCTCATGCATCTACTTATATATGTATACATACATACATGATCCGAAACCTGTCTTTTACAATTTGATACGACTAGTCCATCAACCCGTGCTCTCGTATTAGGTACTATTTAATAATCTCTCTGTTCCAAATTACAAGACATTTTGGTTTTTTAATATTTTATTTAGGAGATATAAGTATGAGGTACTACTTTTTATTAGGCTATTCACTCCCCCGTCCAGTCATTTAGGACCTTTCAAAGAGAGGCATCAGGGGAGAGAGGTAGAGCCGCGCGAGGGATGGGATCGGGAGAGGGGGGTCGAGGGAGAGGGAGAGTCATGCGCGGGATGGGATGGGATGGGATGAGTGATGAGGTATGATCCAAATAACCAGGGTCATTGGATTTGAGTGAGTATGAGAAATGAGGCTAGAGTTGATCTCGTGAGTTTGTTTCAATGGTTTGCTGTTTTCGGGTGCAGTTGGTTTGGCGCATCTAAGAAAGGTCTTGACTGCACGGGACATCTGTTGAGGTAGCTTTAGGAAAGATTACAACTGCTACTTTTTATATTGGTAGAGATAAAATATATTAGAACTTGTGCTTGACATGATTATTTGTTTGCCAAGTTTTAATTACTAGCAAAATGTGCTCGTGCATTGCAACGGGTTGTTATTCGCTTCTAAGAAGTGACATCCCTTCCTAAAGGGTTATTTGTCATAGGTTTTCGGTGCTTCAACTCAAGCTGCAATTTACTGTAGATAGCACTATAACACGGAGCCACTTTTCTCTTACTTCCTCATATCAATGTGGAGCCGGAACAAGCTACGATTTGTGGCTCCTCCGATAATTTTGCGTGGAGCTAAAGCCGAAGGAGCCCTTTAAGGGAGGCCTAAATCATTATCATCCTTGCATAACAAAAAGAAATACAAATTAAAGAAAACGAGTCTTTTACAATTTGATATGACGCTTCTCCTCTATGAGAGGGTCCTCAGGAGGAGCGAGCCTGTTGTTCTTCCATAGGGGAAGGGAGCTTGCAGTAGGAATAGGTTAACTCCTCTTGTGACTCAAAAAATTAACATATCTGTTTATACGCCCTTGCTGTTTGGTGTCACTACTAGCTTGGGGAATTCAGTCCATTCCCGTCAAGCTGCTACCCACCGAGGACCTATTTGTAGAGCTCCACCGGCTCCAGATTCCTCGAAACCTGATTTTGATCAAACTTTTGTAGCCAAACGCTTTTGGATCCAGCACCTCCAACGTGGATCTGCTCCACTAAAACGGTGGATCTGCCCCTAGATTCATCAAATTAGTGTAGCACCAAAAATCCAAATTTGGTGGAGTTGGGAGAAATTATTCACCACTGCCACTCGTTACACAAAAATAACGGTTTGTTTGCTTCTGTTTCGCTTCTTCCTCTCCCGTTGCGAGCGTCGTGCCCATTCCCGGCCATGGACCCTCCTCGATCGCGCCCTCCAGGTCCTCTCTTAGAACCGGTGGTGACCACCGAGTTCTCGATCCTGGAGCTGGCTTGCAGCCGGCTCGGCTCGTTACGAGCCTGCACTCCCATAGGTCCAAGTCCACTAAAGCTGACAACATATAAGGCCATTAGATCTTACTTAACCCAAAAGACTAGCTTGATAGGTGGGACTGCCCCCGCCATATATGTTGTGCTCCCCAACCATCGCTACACGATATAGGACTAAACCCCAACAATCTCCCCCTTAGTCACATATCGGGGTGCCCCGGCCATGTAACGTTCGAGATTTTTTATTGTGTTTAGCTTTTTTTGACCATAGGCTCTGATACAATTATTGGAACCGGAGGTGACCACCGAGTTCTCGATCTTGGAGCTACCTTTGGGCCTTGCTCAACCCAAAAGACTAGCCTTATAGGTGGGGGTTCTCCGCCTTATATGTTTTTGCTCTCTCACCATCGCTACACGATGTGGGACTAAAACCCAACAATAAACCTACCAATTGTTGGAATCGGTGGTGATCACCAAGTTCTCGATCTTGGAGATGGCTTGCAGCCGGCCCGACTTGTTACAAACCTACGCTCCCACAGCTCCCAGGTCCACCGGAGCTGACAACATATAAAGCCTTTGGGCCTTACTCAACCCAAAAGACTAGCCTCATAGGTGGGACTGCCCCTGCCTTATATGTTGTGCTCCCCCACTATCGCTACACGAAGTGGGACTAAACCCCAACAATCTCCCCCTTAGTTACACATCGGGGTGCCCCTGCCATATGTAACATTCGAGATTTTTTATCGGGTTAGATTTTTTTTTGACCATAGGCTCACGATACCAATTGTTGGAACTGGTGGTGATCACCGAGTTCTCGATCTTGGAGCTGGCTTGCAGCCAGCCCAGCTCGTTACGAGCCTACGCTCCGACAGGTCCTAGGTCCACCGGAGCTGACAACATATAAGGCCTTTGGGCCTTGCTCAACCCAAAAGACTAGTCTTATAGGTCAGGGTTTTCCCCTACCATCGTTACACGATGTGGGACTAAACCCCAACAATTCGGCTTGTTACCACGAGCCTACGCTCCCACAGTGATACATCCGGCCCAGCTGGGGTTGGCCGAGGCCCAATAAATTGAGGTTGCCCGGACCCCAACAGTTCTTATGCACACCCACTCAGAGAAAGGCCCAATGTCCCTAAAAGACTAGTCCGATAGGGGAAGGGTGGCTCTCTCTTTTAATGTGGCTTCCTCCTCCCAAGCTAAGCAAGGTGAGATTATTTAGAGGCTCACACGGTCGCCGCCCGACTACAACTAGGCCACTTGGCCTTTTTTTGTTGCGTCTTTGCCAACGGGTAATAGTGGAGGATGTCCTCATCATTCCCACCCCCTTAAACAAGGGTCCAACTCTGATACCAAATGATACATCCAGCCCAGCTGGGGTTGGCCGAGGCCCAATAAATTAAGGTTGCCCGGACCCCAATAGTTCTTATGCACACCCACTTAGAGAAAGGTCCAATGTCCCAAAAAGACTAGTCCGATAAGGGAAGGGTGGCTCTCTCTTTTAATGTGGCTTCCTCCTTCCAAGCTAAGCAAGGTGAGATTATTTAGAGGCTCACACGGTCGCCGCTCGACTACAACTAGGCCACTTGGCCTTTTTTTTTGTTACGTCTTTGCCAGCGGGTAATAGTGGAGGATGTCCTCATCACACAGGTCCCAGGTCCACTGGAGCTGACAACATATAAGGCCTTTGGGCCTTATTCAACCCAAAAGACTAGCCTCATAGGTGGGGGTTCTCCCGCTTTATATGTTGTGCTCCCCCACCGTCGCTTCATGATGTGAGACTAAACCCCAACAATCTCCCCTTAGTCACACATCGGGTGCCCAATCTCCCCTTAGTCACACATCAGGGTGCCCTCGCCATGCTGTGACGCTTGAGATTCCCTTAGTCACACATCATGCTGCCCCCTTAGTCACACATCGGGGTGCCCTCGCCAAGCTGTGATGCTCAAGATTCCCTTAGTCACACATCATGGTGCCCCCGCCATGCTGTGATGCTCGAGATTCCCTTAGTCGCACATCAAGGTGCCCCCACCATGATGTAATGTTTGAGATTTTTTATCAGGTTTAGCTTTTTTGACCACAGGCTCACGATACCAATTGTTGGAACCGGTGGCGACCACCGAGTCCTTGATCTTGGAGTTAGCTTGCAGCCGGCCTGGCTCATTACGAGCCTGCGCTCCCACAGGTCCTAGGACCACCGGAGCTGACAACATATAAGACATTTGGGCCTTACTCAACCCAAAAGAGTAGCCTAATAGGTGGGGATTCTCCCGCCTTATATGTTGTGCTCTTCCACCATCGGTACACGATGTGGGACTAAACCCCAACACAACATGCGTTTTTCACCCTTCTTCCATATACGACGTAGAGCAGAATGGGGAAACAGCTGCTTTCGGTCAGCCAACGGCCGAGGATGGTGGCACGGTCTGGCAATGGCTAGCTGCGCCTGCGCCTGGCCATGGCCCGGCCAGCGAAGACACCTCTCCTGGCCGCCTGGCTACACGCAGCAGGCGGATGTTACGGTGCAGGCGACGGCACCTCTCCTGGCTGCAGCGACGTCACCTCTCCTAGTCGAAGTGGGCTGCGTCCGTCCGTTCGATGCCCTCATGAGAGCATTATGGTTTATATTTTGAAAACACTCTCTCTGTGTGATTTCCTAGTAGTGCTTAGTTTAGCCTGAAATTCAAGCGTGTACCGGGGGGGCATGGACAGCTAGATGGATCACTGGTGGGAGATGAAAGCCAAGGTGGCGGAGGAGGAGACGGCCAGCCCCGTGATGAAGAAGAGGAAGAGGGTGGTCAAGCAAAGGGTTTTTTACATGGTGGTCAAGCATAGGTTGCCTAAGGCGCTCATCGATCACATGGTGGCGAGGCCGTTCAGGAGCATCGAAGACCTCACTCCCGTTCAGCTGTCAAAGCGTTCCCGTGATTCCTGCCAGTTATATGACCTCACAACTTTTGTCGATGCCAAGCTTCATGACTACGAGCAGGCCCTCATCCGGCAATACGGGTGTGTTTGGTTCCTGTTTAATTGCTAGCCTGGCTAGCATTCTGAGTTAAGCCAGACTTAGCCAACTTAGCACAAGCTAATAATCACTTATTTGGTTGGAGTGGTTGCTTAAGCTTGGCTAGGAATGAATGTGTTTGGTTAGCTGGTTTTGCTTGAATGGAATCACCTCCTTTTTCAACCAGTAAAGTTACCCCTATGGAGCATTCCATCGAACATGTGTTGTGCATCATCCTTAGTAGCTCTGTCAGATCGAACAGCATGACATCGCCGGCGGTGGTGACACAACCTAGTGGCGGTATGTCGGTGCGGAGCTCCATCTAGATCCAGCCCCTGCTAGATGCGCAGGCAGTGAGGTCGAAGTAGGTGGGGAAGACGAGAAGGTTGGACGTTGCTATTCGAGTGTCGTCGCCTCGTCGGTACTTCTATTGTAGTTACTGGTGGCGGAGCAGGCCACGGAGAGGTGCATGTGGGAGGTGCGGCTTCGCGGCGAAGGCAGCCATGCAGGATGCGGCGAGGGCGGCCATGTCTGCTGCTTCTGCTTCTTGTTCTAGCACGCGCGCGCGGAGGCGAGGTGGCGTGTGGACACAGAGGAGCTGGAGTGCGGACACGAGGAGATGGCCTGGGAGGCGAGGCGAGTGAAAGGTCTTGATGGCTAGAGGGGGGGTGAATAGCCTTTTAAAATTTTCTACAATGACAAACTAAACAAGTTTATCAATACAACAAATAGCGAGATGCGAGTTTTGCTTAGCCTACGGGGTGTTTGCAAGCCACCTATCCAATTCACAATTCTAGTATATTTGCACTCAACCGCACAAGTCAAACCGAGGAGGTAACTACCACTACAACTAGCAAGCTACACAAAAGAGCTACTTAAGCAAAGCTAACTAGCTAGCAAAGAAAACTAAGAAAGTAATACAAGTGAGAGTTAGGAGGGTATCACCGAGGGGCGAAGTATTGAGCCAACCAATATGATCAACAATGAAAACCAATACAACCGAACACCGGGATCAATCAATCACAATATGAAAGTGATGACACGAAGATTTATCCCGAGGTTCACGTGCTTGCCGGCACGCTAGTCCCCGTTGTGTCCCTTTTCACCACGTGGTTCGGTGGCTAATCGGTCTCACACCGAGCCTCTCAAAAGGCACCACAAGAACCTACCAAATGGCAAAAGGTTGCAAATGACACGAGCAATCCACTAATGTTGCCTTTGGCGCTCCGCCGAGGTAGGCACAAACCCCTCACAATCACCGGAGGTGGCCAAGAACAATCACCAACTCTTGCCAACGCCTCCAAGCTGCTCCAAGCCGTCTAGGTGGCGGCAACCACCAAGAGAAACAAGAATCCCGCAGCAAATCAACCACCAAGTGCCAACTAGATGCAATCTCACAATGCAAATGCACTTGGATCACTCAATCTCACTTCGAATATGCAAAGAAGCAAGAGAGATGAGTGGGAGGGGAGTTGCTTAGCTCAAAGTGCTCACAAGTATGTCAAATGTCCAAGAGAGGGAGCCTTGAGCCGGCCAACGAGTATTTATAGACGTACCCCTTCGAATATAGCCGTTAGAAACTGAAAACAGCGGCAGTCGCGCTGACCGGACACGCTGGTCCAACTGACCGGACGCGCCGGTCACTTCAACGGCTAGTTTCCGAACTACTGACCGGACGCGCCGGTCGAAACGACCGGACGCGCTGGTCACGACCGGACGCTCCGGTCCCGTGACTGACCGGACGCGCCGGTCAACACCGAGTCGCGCAAAACGAACCAACGACCGGACGCGCTGAAGAACTGACCGGACGCCACAGTGCCCGCGTCCGGTGGGAGTCCAGTAAGCTCCCTGGACGACCGGACGCGTCCGGTCGCCTGTGACCGGACGCGCCTCGCGTCCGATCGAACAACTGAAAAACGCGCAGACACTGGACACTGACCGGACGCGTCCGGTCAAACAGTGACCGCGTCCGGTGCAGCGTCCGGTGCAGCGTCCGGTCACCACTGTGACCTCCGTTCGCTTCCGTTTGATTTCCGTTTGATTTCCGACTTCCGGCGTAGTGGAAAATAGGCATTTCATTTCCCCGAAATCGCCTGAATCCCGCGCTCGCACGCTCGGCGGGAGGGAGAGAGGACCCCAAACCCTCTCTACCGCTCAAACTCCAACGCCGTCGCAAACGTGCTAACACCACCAAGTGATCATCACAATGTGCATGTGTGTTAGCATTTTCACAATCATTTTTCGAGGCGTTATTAGTTCTATCCAAATGCATATGATCATGAAATGCACATCTAGAGGCACTTAGGAGTTCATTAGCCGCGTCATTCCCCTCTTTATAGTACGGCTATCTATCCTATAATGTAACCACACCCACTAGGTGTCTTGGTTACTAAAACACAACCCTTAAGCATATACCTTTGCCTTGATCACGTAGGGTTGCGTCCAAATCCAAGTGTGGCCATCATGATCACCATGTCCATCTTGCCACCAACCTTGGAATGTACTAATCCTCATATGCTACATACAACTTAGGCATAGGATTAGTACTTAGGCATTGTCACTAATTACCAACACCAAACATAGAGCTTTCAGCGAGCGGGTCACGGTGAGGCGAGGCGAGCGAGAGGTGACCTGAGCGGTACCTGGGGCCTGGCTTCGCGGAAACAGCCTCCCGCCTCGTTTCCGCGTGGCCTGGCTATCGTGTGGTCGGTGGCCTCGCCAGGCCTAGCTAACTGGCCCAAATAGGCAACCAAACAATCCAAAATTGGCTTCTTGAAGCCTGGGTAACAGTTAGGCACCCAACCAAATACGCCCTACGACGCCTAGGGCTATGCGGAGGACGAAAGCGAGGTGACTCATGATGAGGAGGATGTCACGGTGGATGAGTACTAGGGAGGCAGTTGTGGTGCAATAATAAAGTTGTACGATACGATGCAGGATTTAAAATTGTTGACTGAACATGATGTTGCTAGACCTAGCCGCTAATCCAACATGCCTGCTACGATATCATTTTCTTTTATTTGCCGATTATTCGGACGGTATCTATTGTCTTGTGCGGCTGTTAGAGTGAACTGGCTGAGTGGCTGTAGATGATTTTGTTCATTATGATAGTCATATATTTATACTAGGTACGCCTGTACAACGAATGAATTCAAGAGTTGATCTGATTACTTGAATGGGCACCAGAATATCATGTTCTTTATAATGCTCAATCAAAAGCGCAAAGGCAGGGGCGGATCCAGGAGGTAGAGGGATGGCACTTCGTTCAGTTCTAGACTAAAGCTTGAAGAGATTGGTGATGAGATTGCAACCCCTCCGTTTTTATTTATAGGTCGTTTTAACTTTTCTAAATCAGAAATGTTGTGGTGCGGGTGTCCGTCCGTCCGGATGTCGCGCTTCCTAGACCCGAGCACTACCAGCCCCTCCCCTCTACCTTCATTTTTTCACGGTCTCTCAAAAAAAAAGACAGCGACATTCAAACTCGCACGGCCGCCGCGGCGTTCCCCCACCTCCACTTCCTCCGCCCCGGGGCCCTCACCCGCCTTCGCGACGCCAGGCTCCACCGTTGGAGTCACGCCTGCTCCCCACCCTTGCCCTCATTGCCAGAGCCGGCGCCGGCGTCCTCCTCAACACCTCCTCCTATAGTTGGAGACGGCGAGGGCATCGCGGCCGTGCGTACTTCACGGACACCTCGCGGCACCTCGCGCCCCGGTGATGCTCGAGGCGGTTATCGAGTTCCTCAATGTGCCTGACATGGTGATCGCCGCCCACTAGAGTGTCCCGCCTGACATGTTGCAAGCGTATGTTTCAAGTATTTCAGATGTTCAAAGGTATGTTGGAAGTGTTTCATATGGATGTTGTAAAGTAGATCGGGATGTTGCATATGTTGCAACAATTTCATCTATTTTTTTAGACATAAGTTGCAAGTGTGTTTATCTGGATGTTGCATATGTTTTACACATATGTTGCAAGTTACTCATCTGAATGTTGCATATACTTGCAATGGCTTTTAAGTGTTTTGCAAGGGTTTTGGACGTATGTTGCAATTGTTTCATATGTTTCGCACATATGTTGCAAGTGTTTCAGCTAGATATTGCAAAAGCAGATGAGTGTTGCACATGTTGCAATGCCCGTGAGAAGCGGAGGAGACGCGAGTGGTCCCCGCACGCGGTCTATCGGTGTGACGATGTATGGACAGCAGGGGCTCCGCGTGGGCACGCGAAACGTAGGCGTGGGCGAGGGCGTGCTGGCGCGAGGGCAGACGTAGAGTGCAGAGCGGGCGTCCGTCAAGATATCCAGGCACTAGGATTACCGTTTCTAAATACACTTTTATTACGTATATTGACATATCATATATCTAGTTGTATATAATAAACACTAGGTAACTAAAAAAAGTGAAGACGTACCTATAATTTGGAATAGAGGGTGCTAGCATCCCAGTGCACATGTGGCTTGTGGTAAATTCTAGCACGGGTGTTTCACTGCTGCTCACCAAAGCACTGTACAATAATAGAATGGACGAAATTACATACACCAGTGTTTCTTTTGGCACTGCAGGCTGCCCAGCCTTAATTGGCACGTGCTACATACTAGAGCCCAGAAGAAACGGCCCGCCACCGCTTAGTGGGCTTCGTCGGAGTCCCGTGGCCACCGTAACCTCAAGAGGAAGAGGACGAGGAAGGAACCAACGACGTCGGAGGGGGATGACCACGCCGACGACCTGACGAAGAGCGAAAATAGGACAAATCAATTGCTGGCGACGAAGCCCGCGGCGGCGGAGGAGGAGGCCCGGCCGTCTGGCGCCGGGAAGACGACCAAGGAGAAGCGGAAGAGGGTGGTGATGGAGAGGCTGCCGGAGAAGTTCATCCACATAATGATTGTACGTCCCCATTGCGTCTACGAGATCTCCGATGAGAGGCTGGCACAGCGCTCCGAGGAGTTCCGCGCGTCCTACGCCGAAAGTAAGGCTAAAAGCGAGAAGATGCAGGCCGACCAGCAGGCCCTCATTGACCAGTACCTAATCCATGGCTACGCGGAGTCCGTCCGGGAGGTCACGGACGACGAGGACGACGGCGACGAGTAGTTAATTAGGAGAACAGAATGTGTTGTGTGGTATGTGGTATGGAGAACAATCGGTGAGTGCCATGTTTGTTGGTAATAAAAGGATTAGGGGATTAGGGAAGCAAGCAAAAGGGAGGTTTATTACCGGAATCCGCTTCTTTGTCGAGCGCTAAAGGCTTTGCCGAACGTTTTTTTTCGGGCGCTCGACAAAGAAGGCTTTGCCGAGAGCCAAATAAAAAACACTCGGCAAACAAGGCTTTGCCGAGTGCCCGATAAACGGCTCTTGGCAAAGAAGTTTCTTTGCCGAGTGCTAAAAAAACACTCGGCAAATGCTTGTTTGTCGAGTGCCAAAGTAAAACACTCGACAAAGCAATTTTTCAAACCACGTTTTGGTGCCCTAAACGAATTCAAATAAAAAAGTTTTCAACTACAAAGTTTCATAACTTCTCATGATCTACAAACTTTATATTGATCATTTCTTCATTTGACAAAGTAATAATTACGTTGTTCACAAAATCTATGTCTCTCATGTATTTTCACGTAAGGGTGGGCAAAATACCCGATACCCAATTCCCGAACCCGAATTACCCGAACCCAGATCCGAAGTACCCAAACCCGAATTACCCAATCATAAATTCGGATAGTAATCGTAAAAACCCGAAATTAGTTTGGGTAATTCGGGTAATGTTTTCCGGTACCCGAACTACCCGAATTACCCGAAATATCTCAAATATTTGCTCTTCTATTCCTAATATGAAGACATGAGGTAGTTCAATGCCATATAAATATATTATTTGGCATGAATTAATGTAGATTTATGCTAACTTGATAAGTGATTTGTTGGTAATTGATATAAAGACATGATGTGATTTAAAGAACTATTGTTTATTGCTTTAAAATGGTACTTGAATTCTTCTAAAATGGTTGTTTTTGTCAATTTCGGGTATATCGGGTAAAACCCGAACCCCGAACCCGAATTATCAGGTACCCGAAATTTCGGGTAATGTTTTTTCGGGGCAAAAATCAGGTAGCAATTTTTAATACCCGAATTTCCAACTACCCGAATTACTCGACCCGAAATTTTCGGGTAACCCGAATGCCCAGCCTTAGTTTCACGAAACTACAAGAAAGATATATAAGATTTGTGAACAATGTTAGCACCATAATTTCGGATGGAAAAACTTCCTAAATAAAGTTTGTAGATCTCAAAAGGTTACGAAACATTGTAGTTGACCACTTTTTAATTTGAATTCATCTTGTCATGCAAATCTACGTTTGAAATTCAAAATTTTAAAATTTTAAAATTTTAAAATTTGAATTTTTTAAAATACCTCGGATGGAAAAACTTCCTAAATGAAGTTTGTAGATCTCGAAAAGTTATGAAACATTGTAGTTGACCACTTTTTCATTTGAATTCATCTTGTCATGCAAAACTACGTTTGAAATTCAAAATTTTAAAATTCGAATTTTTTAAAAGACCTTGGATAGAAAAGCTTCCTAAATAAAGTTTGTAGATCTCGAAAAGTTATGAAACATTGTAGTTGACCACTTTTTTATTTGAATTAATCTTGTCATGCAAAACTACGTTTGAAATTCAGAATTTTAAAATTTGAATTTTTCAAAAGACTACGGATGGAAAAAAACTTTCTATATGAAAAATGTAGTGCTCAAAAAGTTATGAAACTTTGTAGTTAACAGCTTTTTGATTTGAATTCGTTTAAGACCTCAAACAATCAATTTTCGCTTGGTTTAGTATAATATTTGAGTAACCGAAACAACATATAGACACATGTGAGTGTATAGTGCAGGTGGCAGAGGAGGTATCGTGTGAGGGAGAGGTCACAAGTTCGAATCCCCGCCGATCACGTAGCCGCGAATTTTGCGCTGGCCCACTGGCACTTGCCCTGTACAGAAAAAAAATAAATCAAAATTTATAGAAAAACTTTATACTAAAGCATACTATATTATATATTGACTGTGTAGATCTACTCATGTGGAGTCCAACAAAATTGGATTTTTCATTTTATGATTTTTCTGTGATTTACTATGATTTTTCAAAGATTCAAACGAAATAAATAAAAAAGAAAAAGACAAAACCAATGTTATTGTAGCAAAACCGCTGATACTGTAGCAAAACCACCGCCCAAAACCGTCCGAGGGGGTGATTTGGCCGGTTTTGCAAAGTTCAGGGGGTAAATTAGACCATTTCATAGTTCAAGGGTAAACTAGACCACCCCTATAGTTGGGGGGGGGGTCAATTAGACTTTTTCCAATAGTATATGTATATGGAATGTTATGAATTTTCTGCATTGTCGTGCCTCTGTTTCATCTGGACGTGTCAGGAAGCAGCAAATATATGTTACTCGCTGAATCTTAGTAATGTTTACAGTAAGTTGCTGAGATGAGCAGACCACATTGTTTTTTTTTTTGTTCCTGTTACTGTGTCGCGCGTACCATAATCTGTCGTTAGCATTTCTGGTTCAGAATGGCGTGGAGCCGTGGAGCTCCGGTCTACTCAACTTGATTGTTTTATGGTGTTGAAATGGTCTTAGTCTCTCGTTCATCAAGTACTTTTCATGATAGTCCGAATGCTTCCCTTTTAGTTAGAACAGAGATGGTGCTCGGGTGTATCTCTGCCTGCCCGGCCAGCCGGAGATGATTGCACACATCATGACCATATTATTGACCTCCTTTTCTGCTTTGGGACGACTAACGCCCGGACGTCCGGCCCGAGGACGTGTCCGGACACAGCTCGGGACCATCCGATTTGAGGAACAGGAGCTGTCTGATCTCAGCGCATAACAGAAGAAATGAGCGCACGTATCACCCCCACGTAACGGAACAGAAAGAGCGCACTTGTGTGTACTCGAGGCAGCCCATCCCCCGCTGCGCCACCATCCCACGACACGACGCCAGCATCGAGAAGAAGAGGAGGGGCACAGCACCTGCCTACGCCTCTGGTTCAGCCGGTGATAAGAAAAGGTGGAGATACCGAGGCAAGGCAACCGAAAACGAGGAGGGATTGAGATGCAACATCCGATCTACTTTTGAAACATCCAGATACAACACTTGCAATATACATCTAAAACACTTGCAAAAATACCTCAAAACAATTGTAAAAGATAAGCAACATCTAGATAAAACACTTGCAACATATGTGTGAAACATATGCAACATCTAAATAAACACACACTACTACAGAAAATCTTTTCCGCAGCGTTTCAGTTTGGCGCTCCGAAGCGGGCGGCCTGGTTGCCCGCCTCGGTTATTCGAGGCAGGACAGCCAGACAGCGATCGCTTCGGTTAATGTATTAATTGAGGTGGGCATTTGAAAGTCCTATGTTTGGTGTTGGTAATTAGTGACAATGCCTAAGTACTAATCCTATGCCTAAGTTGTATGTAGCATATGAGGATTAGTACATTCCAAGGTTGGTGGCAAGATGGACATGGTGATCATGATGTCCACACTTGAATTTGAATGCAACCCTACGTGATCAAGGCAAAGGTATATGCTTAAGGGTTGTGTTTTAGTAACCAAGACACCTAGTGGGTGTGGTTACATTATAGGATAGATAGCCGTACTATAAAGAGGGGAATGACGCGGCTATTGAACTCCTAAGTGCCTCTAGGTGTGCATTTCATGATCATATGCATTTGGATAGAACTAATAATGCCTCGAAAAATGATTGTGAAAATGCTAACACACTCACACTTGACGAGATCACATGATGGTGTTAGCACATTTGCGATGGCGTTGGAGTTTAAGCGGTAGAGAGGGTTTGGGGTCCTCTCTCCCTCCCGCCGAGCGTGCGAGCGCGGGATTCAGGCGATTTCGGGGAAATGAAATGCCTATTTTCCACTACGCCGGAAGTCGGAAATCAAACGAAAATCAAACGGAGGCGAATGGAGGTCACAGTGGTGACCGGACGCTGCACCGGACGCTGCACCGGACGCGGTCACTGTTTGACCGGACGCGTCCGGTCAGCGTTCAGCGTCTGCGCGTTTTTCAGTTGGTTGATCGGACGCGCAGCGCGTCCGGTCACAGGCGACCGGACGCGTCCGGTCGTCCAGGGAGCTTACTGGACTCCGACCGGACGCGGGCACTGTGGCGTCCGGTCAGTTCTTCAGCGCGTCCGGTCGATGGTTCGTTTTGCGCGACTCAGTGTTGACCGGCGCGTCCGGTCAGTCACGGGACCGGCGCGTCCGGTCGTGACCAGCGCGTCCGGTCGTTGCGACCGGCGCGTCCGGTCGGCGTTTCGAAAAACTAGCCGTTACGCGACCGGAGCGTCCGGTCAGTTGGACCAGCGCGTCCGGTCAGCGCGATTTCAGCTGGATCTCGTTCCTAACGGCTATATTCGAAGGGGTACGTCTATATATACTCGTTGGCCGGCTCAAGGCTCTTACACTTGGACATTTGACATACTTGTGAGCACTTCGAGCTAAGCAACTCCCCTCCCACTCATCTCTCTTGCTTCTTTGCATATTCGAAGTGAGATTGAGTGATCCAAGTGCATTTGCATTGTGAGATTGCATCTAGTTGGCACTTGGTGGTTGATTTGCTGCGGGATTCTTGTTTCTCTTGGTGGTTGCCGCCACCTAGACGGCTTGGAGCAGCTTGGAGGCGTTGGCAAGAGTTGGTGATTGTTCTTGGCCACCTCCGGTGATTGTGAGGGGTTTGTGCCTACCTCGGCGAAGCGCCAAAGGCAACATTAGTGGATTGCTCGTGTCATTTACAACCTTTTGCCATTTGGTAGGTTCTTGTGGCGCCTTTTGAGAGGCTCGGTGTGAGACCGATTAGCCACCGAACCACGTGGTGAAGAGGGACACAACGGGGACTAGCGTGCCGGCAAGCACGTGAACCTCGGGATAAATCTTCGTGTCATCACTTTCATATTGTGATTGATTGATCCCGGTGTTGGTTATCTTGGTATCCATTGTTGATCATATTGGTTGGCTCAATACTTCGCCCCTCGGTGAAACCCTCCTAACTCAACTCCGCATTACTTTCTTAGTTATCTTTGCTAGCTAGTTTGCTTTGCTAGAGTAGCTCTTTTGTATAGCTTGCTAGCTATAGTTGTAGTTTCCCTCTCGGTTTGTCTTGTGCGGTTGAGTGCAAATATACTAGAATTGTGAATTGGATAGGTGGCTTGCAAACACCTCGTAGGCTAAGCAAAACTTGCATCTCGCTATTTGTTATATTGATAAACTTGTTTAGCTTGTCTTTGTAGAAAGTTTTTAAAAGGCTATTCACCCCCCCTCTAGCCATCTAGACCTTTCAAGTGGTATCGGAGCCGTGGTCACCGTTTGTAAGGCTTAACAACCTCGGTGTAAGATGGCTCAAGTTGTGTTCAACCATGTCGGGGGCAAGCCTCCATTCTTTGACGGTGTCTCATCTTTTGATCATTGGAAAAGAAAGATGAAGCAATATCTTGGCTCTATCAATGAGAAGGTTTGGGAGGTTACACATCATGATTATGCAATCATTGATCCCGACAACCTCACCAACAATGACCGCATCAACAACCAATGCAACACTATGGCTCTCAACACTCTCTACAATGGGATTGATGCAAAGGTCTTTGAGCAAATCAAGGATCTTGAGATGGCAAGTGAAGTGTGGACAAGATTAGAGGAAACATATGAGGGCACTTCAACGGTAAAGAGTGACAAGCTCTATATGCTCAAGGATAAGTTTGCAAGCTTCAAGATGAAGGATGATGAGTCTATACCGGAGATGTTCTATAGGCTCCAAGTCATTGTCAATGATCTCAAGGGGCTTGGAGAGAAGGTTGAGGACAAGGACTTCTCACATAAGTTCTTGATGAACTTACCTAAGAAGTTTGCTATCTTGAGGAAGATGATCCAAAGAGAGGGTTTGGACAAGGTAACTCCAAACCAAGTGCTTGGAGATGTCATGACCGATGCTCAATATGATGATGATGAAGATGAAGATGAGAAGAAGGAGATCAAGGTCAAGCAAGAGAAGCCCATTGCATTCAAGGCCTCAACTTCTAAGGGCAAGAGCAAGGTGGAGAGTGATGATGATGATCCATTCGATGATGAGACCATGGCCCTCCTAGTGCACAAGATGGGGAGGTTCATGAAGAAGAAAGGATATGGTGCAAGGAAGAGAAGGGACTTCATGAAGGCAAAGGAGGTGCTTTGCTACAATTGCAATAGCCCCGATCATATAGTGGCAAAGTGCCCCTATGAAGACAAAAGATATCATGATGGGGAGTTGAAGTTGAAGAAAAACAAGAAGGACAAGAAGGAGAAGAAAGAGAAGAAGAGCTTCACTATCAACAAGAAGAAGAAGGGTGGTGGTTATGTGGTCACTTGGGATAGTGACAACTCCGATAGTGATGATGATGAAAGCTCTAGTGATGATGAGAGGACCACTCGGCGAGCCATTGCAAGCATCGCCCTCTCCAACAAGTCATCCATCTTCGACACTACATCGACATGCCTTATGGCCAAGCCTACCAAGGTAAAATATGATGATAGTGATGATGATTCTTGTGCTAGTGATGGTTGTAGGAGTGATGATGAGGAGGATGAGGACTACTCCAAGGATGATCTATTAGGCATAATAGATCAAATGAGCAAGGGCTACAAGAGGACAACCAAGAAGTGCAAAATCTTAGAGCAAGAGCTCATTACCAAGACCAATGAAAATGATGCCTTGATGGAGGAGCTTGTTGCTCTCAAAAAGAGTAAGGAGTGCAAAGGAATTGAACAAGAGCTCAAAGCTCTTAGGAAATCCTTTGATGAGCTAGAGGCCTCTCGTGGGTGTCTAAAGGAAGACCACGAGGACCTTGAAGTTGCTCACACTAGGCTTAAGGAAGCCCACTCCTCTCTAGTTGAGCTCATCAAGGAGAAGGACCTCAAGTTGGAGAAGCTCATGAAGGAAGCTAAGAAGGAGCAAGTGATTGTCACTTGTGATATTGGACTAACATGTGATATTATTGATGATTCTTTATTTGTTGGTCCTACTAATGCTTCATGTAGCTCATCATCATCCACCACAACCAACTCTACCTCTACTACTAGTGAGTCATCACTTGTGGTTGAGAATAAGACTCTCAAGAGAGAGGTGGATGATCTCACCCGCGCATTAGGCAATGCCTATGGTGGGGATGCCCGCTTGCTAAAATGCTTGGGTAGCCAAAGGTTCTCTCTTAACAAAGAGGGTTTGGGCTATACTCCCAAGAAGGGCAAGGCGGCCTTTGCTACTCCAAAGTCTCGCTTTGTGAAGAGCAATGGTCGTTATTGCAATAGATGCAAGCAAGTTGGGCATCTAGAGATTAATTGTAATAAAATGAACAAGAACAACAACAAGTTTCATGCTAAAATAGATTACATTCCTTTTGATTCTTGTTATGTGCTTACCAAGGGTGAGAAAGGTGTGCATGCTAGGTTTGTTGGTACACCAATTGTGGGTCCAAAGAAGAAGGCCATTTGGGTACCAAAGAACTTAGTTACTAACCTCCAAGGACCCAAACAAGTATGGGTACCTAAAAAACATTGATTTATTTTGTAGGTAAATTACAAGGCCGGAGGAAGGCATTGGGTGCTTGATAGTGGGTGCTCTCAACATATGACCGGTGATTCAAGAATGTTCAACTCTCTCAAATCAAATGATAGTGGCATTGATAGTATCACATTTGGTGACAATAGTAAGGGTGATGTGAAGGCTCTTGGAAGGATTGCAATCTCAAATGATCATAGCATTTCCAATGTGCTCCTAGTTGAAAAGTTGAACTTCAATCTTCTCTCGGTTGCTCAATTGTGTGATCTTGGTTTCAAGTGCATATTTGGTGTTGATGATGTGGAAATAGTTAGTGTTGATGGCTCCAATTTGATCTTCAAGGGCTTTAGATATGAGAATCTATACTTGGTTGATTTCAATGCTAGTGACACTCAACTTTCAACATGCTTGCTCACCAAATCAAGTATGGGTTGGTTATGGCATAGAAGACTTGGTCATGTTGGCATGAAGCAATTGAACAAGTTAGTGAAGCATGACTTAGTTAGAGGCTTGAAGGATGTCACATTTGAGAAGGATAAGCTATGTAGTGCATGTCAAGCCGGAAAGCAAGTGGGCAACACTCATCCATTGAAGAGCATTATGAGTACTTCCAAGGCATTTGAGTTGTTGCACATGGATCTATTTGGGCCAACTACATACACAAGCATTGGTGGCAACAAGTATGGGTTTGTGATTGTGGATGATTTCACTAGATATACATGGGTATTCTTTCTTGTGGACAAGAGTGATGTATTTGACATATTCAAGAAGTTCATCAAGAGAGTGCAAAATGAGTTTGAGACCACAATCAAGAAAGTGAGAAGTGATAATGGAAGTGAGTTTAGAAACACAAGAGTTGATGAGCTATGTGAGGAGCTTGGAATCAAGCATCAATTCTCGGCCAAATATACACCTCAATCAAATGGCCTAGTTGAGAGGAAAAATAGAACATTGATTGATATGGCAAGATCAATGTTAAATGAGTATAATGTGAGTCATTCATTTTGGGCCGAAGCAATCAACACGGCTTGCTTCTATAGCAACCGCCTCTATTGCCACAAGTTTCTAGAGAAGACACCATATGAGATCTTAAATGGAAGAAAGCCCAACATTGCATACTTTCGGGTATTTGGTTGCAAATGCTACATCTTGAAGAAGGGCACTAGATTGAGCAAGTTTGAGAAGAAATGTGATGAAGGATTCTTACTTGGTTACTCCACTACTAGTAAAGCTTATAGAGTTTGGAATTTGGCTAGTGGCTTACTTGAGGAAGTTCATGATGTTGAGTTTGATGAAACAAATGGCTCTCAAGATGAGGAAAATAACTTGGATGATGTGAGAGGAACTCAATTGACCAATGCTATGAAAGAAATAGATATTGGTGATATTAGGCCAAAGCAAGTGATTGATGTGGATGACAACAAAGATCAAGTGCTCCAAAATCCAATTACACAAGCTAGTGGGTCTCTAATGCAAAATCAAGCTAGTACATCATCTCAAGTGCAACAAGATCAACAAGTGGCTAGTTCATCATCTCCAACTCATGATCAACATCAACATCCAAGCAATCAAGTGCAAGTGCTTCAACCAACCAACATTGCTAGAGACCATCCATTAGATTCCATCATTGGTGACATACAAAGGGGAGTTCAAACTAGATCAAGATTGGCATCATTTTGTGCTCACTCTTCTTTTGTGTCAATGGAAGAACCCAAGGACATTGATAAAGCATTGAGAGATCCGGATTGGGTAAATGCAATGCATGAAGAGCTCAACAACTTCAAGAGAAATGAAGTATGGGAACTAGTTGAGAGGCCTAAGGATCATAATGTCATTGGAACAAGATGGGTCTTTCGCAACAAGCAAGATCAAGATGGAATAGTAGTAAGAAACAAAGCAAGACTAGTGGCTCAAGGTTACACACAAATAGAGGGTCTTGACTTTGGTGAAACTTATGCCCCGGTTGCAAGATTAGAAGCAATTAGGATCTTACTTGCCTATGCTTGTGCTCACAATATCAAGCTATATCAAATGGATGTGAAGAGTGCATTTCTCAATGGGTACATTCAAGAGGAGGTGTATGTGGAGCAACCTCCCGGTTTTGAAGATGACAAGAAACCCAATCATGTCTACAAATTGAGAAAAGCCTTGTATGGATTGAAGCAAGCACCTAGAGCATGGTATGAAAGATTGAGGGACTTCTTGCTAACCAAAGGATTTGTCATGGGCAAAGTGGATACTACTCTCTTCACCAAGAAGATTGGGAAAGACTTGTTTGTATTGCAAATATATGTTGATGATATCATCTTCGGTTCAACCAATCAAGATTATTGTGATGAGTTTGGGAAAATGATGGCAAAGGAATTTGAAATGTCAATGATCGGTGAACTTAGTTTCTTTCTTGGACTTCAAATCAAACAAATGAAGGAAGGAACATTTGTGAGCCAAACCAAGTACATCAAAGATATGCTCAAGAAGTTTGGCATGGAAGATGCAAAGGGTATTACAACCCCAATGGTTTCTTTCTTAGCACTAGTGGAAGTTTGGATAGTGACAAGAGTGGCAACATGGTGGATCAAAAACTATATAGATCAATGATTGGTAGCCTACTCTATGTGACGGCATCAAGACCCGATGTGATGTTTAGTGTATGTATGTGTGCAAGATTTCAAGCCTCACCAAGAGAAAGTCATTTGAAGGCAACAAAGAGGATATTGAGGTATTTGAAGCATACACAAGATGTTGGATTATGGTATCCCAAAGGTGCAAGCTTTGAGCTAGTTGGATATTCGGATTCCGACTATGCCGGTGACAAAGTGGAGAGAAAGAGCACTTCCGGGACTTGTCAATTGTTGGGAAGATCACTTGTCTCATGGTCATCCAAGAAGCAAAATAGTATTGCACTATCTACCGCCGAAGCCGAATACATTGCCGCGGGTAGTTGTTGTGCACAAATCTTGTGGATGAAGGCAACATTAAAGGATTTTGGAATCAATTTCAAGAATGTGCCATTGCTATGTGACAATGAAAGTGCCGTGAAGCTAACCAACAATCCGGTTCAACATCAAAGAACAAAGCATATTGATGTTCGTCATCATTTTATTAGAGATCATCAACAAAAGGGTGACATTGCAATTGAGAGTGTGGGCACCGAAGATCAACTAGCCGATCTATTCACCAAGCCACTTGATGAGAAGAGATTTCACAAGCTAAAGAATGAGTTGAACATACTTGACTTCTCCAACATGAGTTGATGCACCTCAATGTTATGACATGCCTCTCCTTCGAGCCCCAAGGTACAATTGGTTGACATGTCATACATTCTATGCTAAGGACTTGTTTAGTGCATCTAGTCATAATTTACATGTTCTAGGCTCATTCATGAAAATCAAATGAATTTGAAGTATATATGGTGCCACTATTGTTTCCATGACTTGTATGATCTAGTGGTAGCATATAACTTGTTTAAGTAGCTTGTGATCCTAAGTGTTTAATCTAGATCACTTGTCTAAATATTTGCTTCAACATGGTGCATGATAACCCTTCTAGTGAGGTGTGAAGAAGCTTGCCCTTGGATCAAACCGAAGCATTTTATTTATGCAAGCAATCTAGGTTGAATCACAAACTTGATCCTCACCCCATAATTCAACATGATAATCTATCTAAAATCTGGTCCCTTGTGGTCATTGGTGCCAAAGGGGGAGAAAATGTTAGTCACAAAGATAGAACTCAAAGGGGGAGAAGCACAAAGGGGGAGAAAAATATTGTTCACAAAGATAGATTCTAAAAGGAGAGAAAATTGATGAAAGAAGGGGATCAACTAAAATTTTGAGCACACAAGTAGGGGGAGCAAGCTCTTAAACATGAATGTTGCATTTCTTTGTGCACTTCATATGTATGATGCATAGTTATGCATTTCTTTTTCTCCGATACTTTGCTTGTGTGATGTTTTGCTAGTATACAATTGAATGGTGTATTGAAGTACTAGCATGAATAGGAAGTAGTTAGTTTTCTCTTGCTTCATGTTTTTCAAAGTGGTACTAGAGCCTTGCTTATAATGTTGATCTCACGAGGTTTCTAGTTATGTTTGTGCTTTTCCAAGTGGTATCTAACTACACAAGGTGCTAAGATGGTGTTTATCGCTACTCCGATGGTATCACGCTTCAAAGGTCTATAATCTAAAACACTTAGCACCTATTGGTAGTCAATGCTCCTAATCTTTCCTATCTAACATGTATGCTTCCAAAATCCAAACATATAGCATACATGTAGGGGGAGCCATTGCTATCAATTTGAATTCATGATCACATGTCCATAATTCTTACACATGGTAATATACTTGGACAATGTGACATGGGTTCAATCAAAATTTTATCATAATATCTTTGTGAAAGGGTTGTCACCAATTACCAACAAGGGGGAGATTGAAAGTCCTATGTTTGGTGTTGGTAATTAGTGACAATGCCTAAGTACTAATCCTATGCCTAAGTTGTATGTAGCATATGAGGATTAGTACATTCCAAGGTTGGTGGCAAGATGGACATGGTGATCATGATGTCCACACTTGAATTTGAATGCAACCCTACGTGATCAAGGCAAAGGTATATGCTTAAGGGTTGTGTTTTAGTAACCAAGACACCTAGTGGGTGTGGTTACATTATAGGATAGATAGCCGTACTATAAAGAGGGGAATGACGCGGCTATTGAACTCCTAAGTGCCTCTAGGTGTGCATTTCATGATCATATGCATTTGGATAGAACTAATAACGCCTCGAAAAATGATTGTGAAAATGCTAACACACTCACACTTGACGAGATCACATGATGGTGTTAGCACATTTGCGATGGCATTGGAGTTTAAGCGGTAGAGAGGGTTTGGGGTCCTCTCTCCCTCCCGCCGAGCGTGCGAGCGCGGGATTCAGGCGATTTCGGGGAAATGAAATGCCTATTTTCCACTACGCCGGAAGTCGGAAATCAAACGAAAATCAAACGGAGGCGAATGGAGGTCACAGTGGTGACCGGACGCTGCACCGGACGCGGTCACTGTTTGACCGGACGCGTCCGGTCAGCGTTCAACGTCTGCGCGTTTTTCAGTTGGCTGATCGGACGCGCAGCGCGTCCGGTCACAGGCGACCGGACGCGTCCGGTCGTCCAGGGAGCTTACTGGACTCCGACCGGACGCGGGCACTGTGGCGTCCGGTCAGTTCTTCAGCGCGTCCGGTCGATGGTTCGTTTTGCGCGACTCAGTGTTGACCGGCGCGTCCGGTCAGTCACGGGACCGGCGCGTCCGGTCGTGACCAGCGCGTCCGGTCGTTGCGACCGGCGCGTCCGGTCGGCGTTTCGAAAAACTAGCCGTTACGCGACCGGAGCGTCCGGTCAGTTGGACCAGCGCGTCCGGTCAGCGCGATTTCAGCTGGATCTCGTTCCTAACGGCTATATTCGAAGGGGTACGTCTATATATACTCGTTGGCCGGCTCAAGGCTCTTACACTTGGACATTTGACATACTTGTGAGCACTTCGAGCTAAGCAACTCCCCTCCCACTCATCTCTCTTGCTTCTTTGCATATTCGAAGTGAGATTGAGTGATCCAAGTGCATTTGCATTGTGAGATTGCATCTAGTTGGCACTTGGTGGTTGATTTGCTGCGGGATTCTTGTTTCTCTTGGTGGTTGCCGCCACCTAGACGGCTTGGAGCAGCTTGGAGGCGTTGGCAAGAGTTGGTGATTGTTCTTGGCCACCTCCGGTGATTGTGAGGGGTTTGTGCCTACCTCGGCGAAGCGCCAAAGGCAACATTAGTGGATTGCTCGTGTCATTTACAACCTTTTGCCATTTGGTAGGTTCTTGTGGCGCCTTTTGAGAGGCTCGGTGTGAGACCGATTAGCCACCGAACCACGTGGTGAAGAGGGACACAACGGGGACTAGCGTGCCGGCAAGCACGTGAACCTCGGGATAAATCTTCGTGTCATCACTTTCATATTGTGATTGATTGATCCCGGTGTTGGTTATCTTGGTATCCATTGTTGATCATATTGGTTGGCTCAATACTTCGCCCCTCGGTGAAACCCTCCTAACTCAACTCCGCATTACTTTCTTAGTTATCTTTGCTAGCTAGTTTGCTTTGCTAGAGTAGCTCTTTTGTATAGCTTGCTAGCTATAGTTGTAGTTTCCCTCTCGGTTTGTCTTGTGCGGTTGAGTGCAAATATACTAGAATTGTGAATTGGATAGGTGGCTTGCAAACACCCCGTAGGCTAAGCAAAACTTGCATCTCGCTATTTGTTATATTGATAAACTTGTTTAGCTTGTCTTTGTAGAAAGTTTTTAAAAGGCTATTCACCCCCCTCTAGCCATCTAGACCTTTCAGCATTGTAAAATAACTGCCTCGATAAATCATTAACCGAGGCGGGCATTGTAAAATAACTGCCTCGGTAAATCAGGCCCAGCCCACTAGCCCACATCAACCCACTATCATCTCCGATATATAAACGAACTCACAAACCCATCAGTCTCTCCCTCACCCCCTCAGCCGCAGCCCCTCACTCCACGCGACCGCGGGGGCGGCGAGCGCCGCGCTCCTCCCTCCCTCCCCCCTCCCCCGTTCTCCTCCCTCCCCTCTTCTCCACGCGCGCGTGGGGGCGGCGAGCGTTGGGCCGAGCGCCTCCTAGTGGCCGGCGTGGGGGCATGGCGACGGCTCGCATCTCGCGAGCACGCGGTGGCCTTCCTCAACGCCGGATTCGGCGCCACCACCTCAACCACCGTGGATCCGGCGGTGCCACCTCGCAGATCCAGCATGAGCAGCTCCTCCTCCACGGCGCGAGCGGATCTGGCGGCAGAGATCTGGTGGTGGTGCTCTCTCCTCCCTCCGGCAGTGCCCTCTCTCCTTCGGCACACGACGTCCGGATCCGGTGAGCAGGCGACCGAATCTGGCGAGCAGGCGACCGGATCCGATGAGCAGCAGCCAGATGCAGCGGCCCATGGATGGGCTCGGTGGGCCTGTGGTTGGGCTTGGCGGGCCTGTCCATGGGTTTTTCCTTTTTTTATTTTATTAACCGAGGCGGGCAGGGCAACCGCCTCGGTTAAGGCCATGATTAACTGTGACCTTTTGACCGAGACGGTTGCGAAAACCACCTCGGTTAAGCCATTTTGCCCGCCATGGTCGTTAAGTTTCCTATAGCAGTGACACTTGCAACGTACGTTTGAAATAACAGATAAAATATTAGGAACAGAAGCTTACAACGTACGTGTACAACCATTCCAACATGTGAAACATCCTGATCTACTTTTGCAACATCCTTATTAAATATTTGCAACATACATATGAAACATCTGAAACACTTGAAACATAGACTTACAACATGCGTTTTTTACCATTCTTCTTTCGTACAACGCAGCACAAGCAGGGGATGGGCAGGCAGAGGGTAGCGTTTTTGTGGCCCCTTCTGGAGGCGAGCGGAGGGGGCGGCGAGCTTTGGCCAGGATGCGGGCAGCAGCCGTCGCATGCGGGCAGAGGGGAAGGTGGGGACAGGCTAGCGATGGCGTAGGTCATCGGCGGGCTCTGGCCGGGAGGAAGGGGCTGGCGGTAGGCGCAGACACCTGCCGACGAGCTCTGACCGGGCAGGGGCGGGAAGAAGGGGCTAGCGTGGAGCTCTGGCTAGGCGGGGGACGAGAAGAAGGGGCCGGCGGCAGGTGCAACGACAGGAGGCAGGAGGCGCCATTGGGCATGAGCGGGATGGAGGCGCTGCGGGAAGTGGAACGAGCGCACAGGGATTTTCTTTTGTGGGAGCGCTTCAGGACAGGAGTTACATGACGGACCTCCTCATCGTATCACTATCGTTTCTGCTTGACTCGACTTGAATAATATAATTACCCAGCAGACAGCACAGGCGCATGCACAGCTAGGTCCATTGACCAGACTTACGCTTATTAGTACGTTCATGTCCTTTTTTTCCCTCTCCTTTTCTTCAATTCCCAGTGAGCTTGCATAAATATATAATATTATATTAATTACCAGTATATATATACATATACTACTGTTACTGATGTAATTACAAAACGTACACAAGCAAAATGCAAATGCATGGTTGCTTTTGGCCTGTCAGCACACAACGACAGTCCACGCATGTACACATACACACAACTTCCGAGGCACATATAATAGCTGCAAGCGTGCCATGCATCATTGGTTGTTAACTGTGCGAGATGGATTAGTGAAGAGGCAGCCTGCAGCAGCGGTTGCATCCATCCATCGTGTTCCACTGTTCCCCTTGTCCCTTGCAATGCATGCACACCATCATCTTGCATTGGATTGATAGTACAGTGTCCGTGCTAACGCCATGGCTTCATTTCAGAGATGCACATGAAAACAACCAAACGACGATATTTTTTCCATAGTTCAACTTCCACACAATTGTATATGACCATGGCCCTGTTCGGCAGGCTGTTTTTTTGGCTTATAAGCCGGTTATGGCTGATTTGCTGTGAGAGAAAAACACTGTTCCACGGCTGATAAGCCGTGCTGATAAGCTCAGCAGGGGGCATGTATATAATTCGAAAAAACACTAACGCACGACAAGGCATAATAAAGTTATGTCTCGCCTAACCCATCTAATTTACAATCTGCCTAAGACCTTATGCAGGCCTTAGAGATCATCAGGGAAGTTGTCAAAACATTCATTTGCACGGCTCTTTAAAATGTCTGTACTAACGTTACGACAACGTTCAGGTATATGCAAATTAGAACTGAAATAACGGTGTATATCACTTTTTCTTTGTATTGTATCTTCCTATCCGCGCTCTGCACCTCTGGCAAGAAAGCCAGAAAGGGCCTGACCAGATGCAGTACCCTGAAGCGGCCAGCCATCTTCCTGTAACCAGGAAAATAGAAGTCGGTAAAAGTTTGTCAATGTGCAATGACAATGTTTTGCTTGGAACATTGATCAATATCACCATACAGTTTATTATGTCTATAACAAGTTAATGCACCAGCCATGACTTAAATGATCCTATCCACTCTAGAACAACCTTCTTATGTATATACAAATATTTACTTCTCGAGAAGGCACCTATGGGTTCAGTTTGCAGTTGAACAAAATGTTCAGTTTACATAATCAGAATTCAAAAGCAAAACAATATTCGTCCCGTGCATCTAAGATTTATCTGAATGCGTAGAAGTGCTGAATCAAGCTACAAAAGATAATAAAGGATACAGACCCTCTGCAGTATCTAGTCTTCCCTGCTTTCTTTGTTGTTGCTTCCGTTTGGACCTAGCCTGTTGAAAGCAGATCTCTGTTGACTTTAGTTATCCTACCTCTGTGAATTTGACCTGGTGGGTTATTTTGAACGAGCTTTTCCACCTTTGTATCCGTACGGCTGTTGATCGGAGAATTTCTCTAAGGCGCCCTTGTTCTTCATAGGGATGAGAGATGGCTTTGAGTTCTTCAGCAAATTCTTGAATCTTGGTGTATGGAAAGTTGTGTGTTCTCCTAGCTGCGTGCCTTTCTTTGGCTTCTTGCTCTGATTTTCTTCTATTGTACTTGGCCATATCAGATTCATATCTGGCCTAGGCTTCCTTGCACTACCGGGCACGGCGTCGGTGTCCCTTCTTCGTCTTGTTCCTCCTCTCTCTAGCTTGTTTCTGGCTTTCAGTTTCACTATCATGTCCCTCGGCAAAGGGTGATACATTGAATTCAGATTCATCTAGTGACCTGATGTCGGGTGCTTCTGGAGGGACCAACGGTGATCGGGGATGACGAACCATGAATACTTCTCGAGTATGAAGTGTTCTGTTGTTGATGCCAGTTTCCATGCCATTAGATTGTTGAGAACTCCAGTAGAGGCTTCAGCGTCGTAGATTGAATCTCCTTCTTGGTAGGGTAGGACCGTCGTCGTGCCAACTAGCCGAGTACCGCCATCCTCAGGAATAGAACCTGCCCAGTGGATGGTGTAGTCTTGAGATGTTATAGTCAGTACGAAGCCTTCCTGAGCTCCTATCAGTGGCACCCTTCGCATTGGACTAGTTGATCCTTGGAGCAGTGCTTGGTAAGATGTAGCCATGTTGTTGAGTCCAAGTGGGAAAGGATCTGGCTTCTTGAAGGAACTCTGAAGGAATCCTGAGTTGAATTCTTGATAGGTTGAGGCCATGTTATGGAGTCCTAGCGAGAAAGAACTCGGTACATCACAGAAAGAACCCAGATAAGACTCCATCTCGGATGCAGAGCCTGAGTTTGAGTCGAAATCAGTTGGCCATGAAATCTGAGTTGGATCAGACATCGCGAGCCACGCGAATCTTCCGGCGAGTTGATCTGTCGTAGTCGTCGAAATAGCGAGGTCTTCATGGCGAGTTGAATCTTCGAGGAGACGGCTTTGGAGCTTGTCGTCGTCATCCGCCTCGCAGATCCATGACCCGAAGACGAAAGTTGATCCCGTTGAGAATATCATGTTGTCGAGGTCCGTCGAGCTTTCGGATGCAAATCCGCCGAAAGCCCCTACCTGGCGTGCTAGTTGTCAATGTTTTACCACCGATAGCCTGCCATGGGGTACCATTCAGCTCTGAGAGCCTCCGACACAGGCACACAGCCGCACACGACATCCTCCATAGTCCATTGGAGCTCAATAATAACTCACGCCATGGCCTCACCCCACCCTTCCACAGCTCTTTCGACCTCACCGGCGGGAGGGAGAGAAGACGGTGCTTGACGCCAGCTCAATAATAACAATCAAACCTATATTTCTACTATAATGGAACAATAAAAACTATACTAGGTACACCCAACATTATGTCCCCTGCTGAGAGAGTCTAAACATTATGCACTCAGTAAAATACACCCAGCAATTTGCCTTTATTAAAATCAAGGGCTAAAAAACACCTCTCACAAGCTTCGACCCAATCCTATGGCCATGGTTATTTGCATCAACCCCAAGCTTCAACACACGGCATCCGTGCCATCCACAAACCAACCCACGATCGAACACTGGTAGCTCCGAAAAAAAAGAGAAAAAAAACGGGACACATGCCCACGCAAAACATTGTGTAGACGCCACCACCGACGCCGCCAACGAGCAGGACACCGTGAAGCCTGCGCCGGACGCCAGAAACCCTACCGGCCGGCTTTGAACTGTAGCTGACCGGCCACAGCCCGGCGCGGCCACTATCGCCGGCTGAGGAACCCTGCTGGCCGGCTACAGCTGCATGCGCCTCCCATCTGCGTGATTGCCGCCCCAGGGCCTCCACGCACCGCGACACCCGTGAGGACCATGGCAAGCCGAGGAGGATGTCACTGCCTTCAAGGAAGAGCAAGCGTCGGTACTTGAACACCGGCCCTCCATGGATCTGGCCGTCACCGCCGAGGAGATGTCAGACCCGGGCACAACACGAGTGGATCTAGCCGCGGACACGGTAAAAATAGGTAGAATATGCCCAGGTAAGGTTCTTGTGTCAGGATCCTCACCCCTCTTCTAGATTTGTGTCGTGTGGTGGGCAGCTGCTTTACTAATCTGTGTCGTGATGGAGCAGCTCTAGGAGCAACAGCCCTCCATGGATTTTGGCTCAGCAAAGAAGGGAATATAGCAGGATTTAAAATGCTACGAGGCAAGCTTTTGAGGTTTCCATTAAAAAGACCATATGGCAGGACTTAAGAAGCTTGTTGCCTGGAGCATCTACATCCTCATAAAATATTGAGGGTGAAATCATGCGACGCGCCGAGGCACTGGCCAAATTACCCGAGCATCAGGAGTTCATGAAAAAGGACTCACGGCGAGGAAAATATGCAAAACAAGCTGCCAATGTACGTGCAAGACGTGCCAGCTTAAAACAAACAGAGATGACAATAACAACCGACTCCATGTCTAGTAGGGTACAAGGGGATGCATCATCAAGCCATGCTGGTGGCACCCAAAGAGAAATGAAATCGAACAACCGTTTTGAGGTATTCTCTTCGATGCCGACGGGTGTTGAGGAAGCAACCTGTAGCACAAGTGATGCTTCCTCCGCTTCTACACACCTCAAAAGAAAGAAGCCGCACAAATAAATTCCGCTAGGCCATCGTCCTAGTAATTTAAGGAATCATGTGATCTAAGTAGCATCTTACTATCCCTATTTGATGATCCTTCTAATTTTTAAAATAAATTATTGGATACTACAGGCTCGGCTGATCCAAAAAAATATTATTTATTTTGAAGGTAATACTATATTTATTTTAAATGTAAAAGTCTATTATTTATTATGAATATATTATATTTATTATTTTTAACACTTATTTTTTTGAAAACAATATAAATCATAGGAGCAGAGGGAGGGTCGTCATGAAAGAAATTATGCACCTAATCGGAACCGGAAGTTTTGGCTGGTGGAGAAAAAATTAAAACCATAACCTTCCAGTTCCAGATACGGATCGAAGAGCTCGGGAAAAAAAAGGATCCGACTCTACTTAGTATTAGATTATTAGATTCCAGTTGGACCCACGCGTCAGAGTTGAAGGCCAAACCGAGGGAATTGAGTTGGGTTGATGGTTAAAGGCCTGGCCATTGGGTGGCATCCGATTCCGGTTGGGGGCCTTGTGCCGCTGCGGGGCACTATATATATCTGGAGAGAGATCGTCTCTGGATCCCCTTGCGTGCCCGTCCAATCCGATAGCCACCGCTTCCTCGCCCCAATCCAGATCTAGTCTAGAACTAGAACTCCCACCCGTTCATTTCGAGAGGGAGCGGAGAGGTTAGGGCACGATGATCGTGTTCACTGACGATTCCCACCGAGATCTCAAGGTGAAGGAGGCGGCCGCGTCGATGGCCCGGCCGGCCGGGGCCGGGAAGGAGGAGGAGGCGGGCGCGTCGGAGCCCCGGGTTCCCTTGGCCTGTTTGTTTCCGATTGTGTCCACGGCGGAGGCCCGGCCGGAGAAGAAGGAGGGTGATAGCTTGTGGAAGGAGGGTGAGATGCTGAAGCTGAGGGAGGATTTCTGGGAGGCGGAGCGTCTGTGGAGCGAGAAGCTTGTCCCGGGGTCGTTGGGTCGCTGGCTGAAGAGGAAGAAGAGCACGCAGGTGCCTGCCGTCACCGGCAAGAAGAGGAAGGTGGTCAGGGTAATTTTGCCCGATAATTACATCGATTACATTAAGGAAAATCCCGGCATGATGAGAGAACTCTCGGACAAGGAGATGGCCAAGTGTCCTGAGCGTTTCCGCCAAACATATGCCATTACCAAGGTCATCAATGCTAAGAACCGCGTATATCAGCAAGCCCTCATCGAACAGTACCAAACTTTTGGCTTTGCCTATGACGAAAAGGAGGTCACAGATGATGAAAAGGAGGTCACAAACGAGGAGGTGGCGGCTGTGGTGAAGAACTAGGCAGGAAGCAAGCAGAGGGGTGGTTGTTCTATAATAATTTACAAGCAGATAGCCTGTGTTTAATTTATCCAAGATCAAGCTACTCTAAGAGTAGTAGTAGTATCATTTCTTTGTGTGATCCACCTATTCTGAGCGTCTGGTCTCTGCTCATAACAGTATGCTGTAATGTAATCATCATCTTTGTGTTATTGTCTTGGACCTAATTTATTGCTACTGTTGTTTCCTATATATATAGTATATGTATGGTCCTGATGTTATTATCGTACCTTGCTATTTGTGATCCTCATGCGATTAGCTAGGCAATCTGTGGTTGTGTTTTATGCTAGTGAACCGTTGGTTTGCAATTGTTGATGATCTGAACAGTACTGCTAATCTTAGTTGACATTTTTGGTCTCGATGGTCCTACATAAACAGAACCCAAACTAGTGATTTTGCCATAATCGGTGCTGTTTCTGTATGTTCGTTCGTTTTCTTTCAAACTGCTGTCATTTGTTTCGGAATCCGTCAATTCTTAGTTCACCATGTTAATCCATTTGGCCACTTTACCACCTATATTTAAGTCATTACATGATTGATGTTTTTGGTTTTCCTTTGAAAGCAATGGAGTTGAACGGTCGGGAAAACTGTAGATTGAAACATAGCGGCAACGGGTGGTTATCCACTGTTCCATCTCCACAGCACACATTTCTAGTGTTTGGTACATGGATTTTCATTAATTTCCTGTAATTTCTTGGGAGCTACTTTTGCAGTCTCTACCACTCACATGCTTGTGCAACCATTTCCTGTGCAGGTCACTGTCAAATGATTGCTTAGTTCAGTATAGTTCATGGAGAGCACTCGAACAAATATGAAAGAAACTGAGCGATGGCATTTTTCTGTCAAACCTTTGCATTGGTTCTCTTCTTTTTAGACCTGGTTATCTAGTCTGTCAAGGGGGATCAAGGTAGCTTTAGGTACTCATTTAGTGAGAAGGACTCTGTTTTGTTGCACCACTGACTTTATATTTGATCCATCTTTCCATGGAGACCATCTACAACTCTATGCCATGATTATTTCTTTTTCGCATCATGCAACAGTTCCACTTGCAGAATAACTGTATGCCGGCAATTCAAGTTGACTTTATTAAAGAAAAACTTTTTTGTGACTTGGCGATTGGATTTTTCAATCAATTTTTGTTGTGTTGTCATTTGGTGCAAAGCTGTCATAACTCATAAACCCACCTGAATAAATTTATTTGACTCAAAGTATACATCGCATG
Organism: Saccharum spontaneum; assembly: GCA_022457205.1. NCBI lineage: Eukaryota > Viridiplantae > Streptophyta > Magnoliopsida > Poales > Poaceae > Saccharum > Saccharum spontaneum. Next base: position 3,382,243 of record CM039610.1, read on the forward strand.
TTGAGGAAAATGTGTTCTTCTATATGCATCATTTTTTCCTTGACAATACATACATGTTCTTGTGTGCCCCAAGCGTGAAGTGAAAAGATTTTCTGATCTAAGCTCTGATGAGATTAGTGACTTATGGGTTACTGCAAAGGAAGTTGGTGCACGTCTTGAGCAGCAATAAAGCATCTTCACTTACCTTTGCTATCCAGGTGTGGTCTGTGCTTCAGTTTTACTGTTGTAGTCAGCCCATCCTTTCATTATCCAATACTAAATTTCTACAGTATAGAAAGTGTCCAATTTGGCTGTCTAAAACATAAATACGATGAACATTGTGGAAAATATCATATATGTTTATACTACAAGCTATGCTGCTTACTCCATTTTGTTCCTTTACTATTCATACCATTGATTAGCTTGTTATGGACTTATCTTTGTTATATTATATTCTATGATGATTGATGATGCCACATGAAGTTTCTTATTAACAAGTGATATTACTTATCAGGATGGTCCTTAAGCTGGCCAAACAGTTGCACATGTCCACATTCACCTCATCCCAAGGAAGAAAGGTGATTTTGAGAAAAAATGTAAAATATATGATGCAGTTCGTGGCACATTTTTCTATCAATCTGGTTAATGGTTATTTTATTACAACATCCGATCAAATAAAGCTTACCCTTTTCCTTGCTATAATAGATTGATGTAAAAGAGAGAGAATTGAAGGAGAAGCTTGACCTGGGCATTGAGACGAAAGATAGAATCATGGAAGAAATGGCTCATGAGGCCAATGAGTACCGTGCTCTTTTCTCCTAGAATTACATGATCTAGTATAGTAGTTAGTTTCTAAGTTGAGCCGACTGTTTGCTAGAAATAAGGCTTGCTACTTGTTCTTCATTGTCACAGTTCAGTTATGATTGCACACTGACATTGTGATGGTGTCCAGTTCTGGTGTTATGTTCTGTACTATGGACTTATGGAGAAATAATCATTTGTTGCAAGGAATGCATTCTTAGTGACAATTGACAAACTACTTTTTTTTGTGTGTACTATGGAGCATCAATTGTTTTCTGGAAGAATTATGTCTTTACTGCAATATTTTTCTTTGTGGGATTGTAAGAGAGGATGTACCATTAGTCACAAGTTACACTGTCAGCAGTTTATGCAGGATTAGTTAAATCAAGTGTCCATATACTGTTAAACAGAATTGATTAGGACAGAAAGATTGTGTGTAGTTCTTTTGTGGTGAGCAAGATTTATTCCTAGTGCCAACTGTCCATTATGTTTTGTTCTGTGCTAGGAGAATCTTGGCTGACAGTAGCCTTTTCACTGAATAAGTTATTTATTTGCATGATGCTTCTGTCCAAATATCAAAAGTTGATCTGATTCGTGAATGTAAGATTCTGATCAACTCCAGCTGTAGCCTGGTTAGACTTAAATTCCATGCCCCCATGCTGATGATTATGGTTGTAAGAAGTTCTTGACAACCCAAATGTTCTGATTGAAATCATGCTGATTGTTTCAGCCTTATATTCTTTTTGTAACAGTACTTTGGAAAACATCGATCATGGCTTTTCACCTTTTGTTTTCTTTGTCTGTATTGCTGTCTTACCCCGGGAACTTTTGTTTTGGGGGTGGAGAGGTTATGGCCGTTGATCACAGTTGATGTGATATAAGAATGTCAATTAGGGTGATCATCGGAATGATGCAGCCTACTTAGTTGAGGTATTCCTTTGTCTCCATGGTTTCCAGATAGCCGAATCATCAACCTTGGACACTCTAACTCTACTTATAGAATACATAAACTGAGCTATTGCGTTTCCTTATTCTTGCATAGTAACTGTGTAACTAATAGGTTAAGAGTGAAGTTTTATTCTTTAATACTAAGCTTGTAGACTGTATCTTAAGTCTTAACAATGGTCCACTGAAGCGGGAGAAAAAAAAAAGGAATAAGCAGACGCTGTTGACTACATGAACAGGTTGTGGATACCAATAGAATAATGCCGTAATTATATTTCAATCCACTATTATTTACAGTTCATTAGTGAATTAGGTTAATACCGATGGATGTATTGAAACCTTGTACAGATTTTGTAGATTTTTAGAGGAACCTAGAAATGCAGAAATAAAGTATATAGCATATGAAAGGTAGAGAACTGATGCTCTTGTTATAGCCTCAATAGATTTCAGGTTTTTTACATGTGCACCTTTCCTTTGTTTGCTTCTTTGGTGGCACGAAAAATTGGTCTTTCATAATCTACGAAGTTTCTGTCCATTGGATTGCTTAGAGACTGACTATAGTTTTTTCTGTTCATAGATAGACCTTCCTATCTTGTTCGTGCAATTGATGGCCTCTCAGACACTGCTCATGTCGTCTCAGTGAGTTTCATACTTGATTCAGTTCAGTTTTCATTTTGTCCTGCCTAGGAAGGTACAGATTTTATCTTTGATTTGATAATAGTTCTCTGATGACAAAGAAAGGCGAGCAGAGCAAGATATATGAACATGAATGTAATTTCCTATTTTTCCCTATCGGTACCTGCTTTGCATTTCAACATAATGATTGATGGCTCCATGTGCATCATAGGTCCTTAGTTTTCAGCCTCCAGAAAACATAACTTCTCGTATGTTAAATCAATATAAATTGATGCATTAGTATGAAATATTCAGAGATGGATGCATTGCTATGAAATATTCAGAGGTTAGATTTTCAAACAACACTGAATTATTTCCTTCCCGTAGGGTCCATTTTTCCGTGTTACACTGTATTTACAAAATCAATGTTTTTTTGTAAGGCAGTCCATTGACTCATTGATGCCCTTTAAAATGTTCATCATGTTCATCTCTGCTTGGTTGCTTTCTGAGTAATTGATCAGTGTTCTGTCTTTTTATAATAGTGCTGCTAACAGGCATGGTTTCCTGCTTCTGCTGTTCTTAAGGTAAGCGGGTTGTGCTTCTACTCTTATGCATATTTTTTTGTGCTCTGTACTACAGCCTCAATCGCGCTTCTACTCTTCTTCGTATTTTCCGTGCTAAGATACTGTCATGACTGAGAATGCTAAGATATTATCATGACTAAAATATTTTCCGTGCTAAGATATTATTTTCCTCTGTGTGTCCTTTGGTTTGGGTATTTACTTTGTTGCTCTCTATTGGACTTCCAGACTTCTTGGCAAAATATCACAGACACCAGCCACGCAAAAAAAAAAAATCCACCTACAGCAAACGAGCGCATCTGGTAAGCACTGAACAACCTGTTCCTATAGATTTTCTCTCCCTTTGCGAGATCCCTAAGTCTCAAACCCTATTTTTTTCGCCGATCTAATTTATTTGCCTGACTACTGTTCAATACCCCTCAAATCAGTTTGATCCATATGGCTTAACAATCCTAGGCAATACAAGTTAAGGAGTTCTAATTCGCTTTGCTCGGTACCCCCCTCACGTTCGACAACTAAAGTTGTATGTACTTGATTTTGTTCCCACTATTGAAAATTATGTTCTTTTGATGTGCCATGCCATTATGACTTCTTATTAGATAGATACTGCACGTTACAGTCTTCCCACTTAATTCTTCAAATACAGTTCTTCTATTATGCCCTTTATGTCCCTTTATGTGTCTCCCTGTTTCTCGTCTCTTTTGGGTTTCATCTCTAGCCTACCCCAACTTGCTTGGGACAAAAGGCTATGTTGTTGTTGTTGTTTTGTTGTTACAGTTCTTCTATTACTCTTTTATAACTAAAACATGATCCCAAAACTCTGATATAATCTCTATTACCTGTTCAAAAACTATGGAGAACTACACATACGGCTATTTTAATTCGGACGAGGCCTAAAAGCGATGATTTGCTTGTTGTTTGTATTTTCAAACTAAAATCATTATTATCGTGGATGCAGCCAGTGATTCTGCTGAAATGATCACATAAACAGGCATTGATAATTTGATATCTAATACGATTTGTTCTCCTATAATTAAGCTTCAAATGTACGCATAAAACCTCTGAACTTTCTAGATATTACACCCATGCTGCTCCATGATTCCCTAAAATTACTACTAAACATATAGCTGCTCTGTAAAGTTTGTTTTCTTGTACCAGCAATACAAGTTCTAAACTACTGTATCAGTTGCCCTGAGATAAATAGGATGCCTTTGCTTGCAGAACTCTTGTCCTATCGATGCAAAGGAAGATAGAAAAAAACTACATTCTTTATAGGCACTGGCAGTTTTGGCCACAGGTATCTTTCATCAGGTTCATTTCTGCTACAGCTCTATCTTTTCAATGGGGATGCAATTTCCTTTTAAAACATCCTTCACCATATTTTTTAACAGATCTTTGTTTCATCAGGTTCATTTCTGCTACAGCTGTGCTACGCCTGCTTGGTTCCAGAGAACTATTTAGCGTAATGGGTAGGATTATAGTTCTGTTAACAACCAGTGCTGCCTGCTTCTGCTGTCCTTTAGGTAAAACGATCATGCTTCTACTCTTCTCTGTTTTTTTTTCTGCAATGCTTGCTTATTCAGATGAATACTTTACCTACACGTGCATCAACTCGAACAATCTTACAGGCTATCTATCCATTTGTGCTACAGAATGTTGTTTCCTCTTGGTTAGCGTGCTCTTCATTGCAAGTTATTATTGTGTCTGAGAATGTGGTCTTACAGAAAACGAGTTTTGCAGCCTGTTAGTTGCTTGCGACCTATATACGGTTCCACTGTAATAGGTTAAACTTTGCAGTGATTGATATTCTATAGAAAAATTGATTTGTATGTGCTTTCCAGTGCAAATAGATATGCTCAGCTACCGTGCATGGCTGCAACAGCCGTGCAGCATGGAGAACTACAAAGTTTAGGCATAGTTTGTTATGCAGTTCATTTCCTGTAGGATAACAGATCCACCAACCAAACTCTGCAGTCCCTTTTGTAGATTCCCTGCTTTTTTTTATAGACCTGCCATCTATGTTTCCTATGTGTCCTTCAGTTTGGGTACCTATTTAACTATCTATTTTTTCGCATGTTTACTCAACCAATATTAGATTTTTGGTCCCACGCACGCATCATAGCAAACCATGCCAGTTTTCCTACCTTAGTCCAGTAGAGTTTGACTCTTACATTGTATGCTTTTTTACGAATCGGGTTCGCTGCCGATAAATTAGCGCTCCGTGTTTCTTTTTCGTATTGTGATAGCACTATAGCAGACTCTCCTACCTCTCCTACCTTGTTTCACCAGGGTTTACCTCTTACATTAGATGCTATTTTAGGATTCAGATTCATTGCTCAATATGAAAAGGACAACACTATTGAAAATCATTGTGTTGGTGAAATTTAGTTTTCCTTTATGCAGAGGCCCCTGCCAATGCTTCTATGCCTGTTTAGTGGTACCATGTTGCATTATCTTTTATCTATTGCGATGTCATATCCTTGTATCTTGCCTAGCAAAACTGAAATGGACCAACAAGTTTAACTTCTGCAGTACATGTTCTTAGGATTGCCATTGCTTCAGTGGTAGTTTGTTGTTTTAGCTCTATAGCTATTCAATTGTGGTTTATTGTCTTAGCTTGCCTATCAAATTCTACTTCTTGCTACAGCAGGAGGTTGCGCAGCATTAGGTAGTGGTCTTCCTGTATGACAAGTTTGATTGGGTAGCAACTCATTTATTTTTATCTTCTGCATATTCAGTTTGTTCCATGTATTAGAATGTATAGAACTGATAAGATTTTATGGCACTGGTCTGACTTTGATTGATAGACCTAAGCCTGAAAATTGAGGCTTGCTTAGGTACCAGCTCCTTTGTGCTTATTCCGTAAGTCATTTGTAATTGCCAAACTCCACATTTTTCGGTCCATACATACTATACAAAGCGATCAGTTTTCACTTTGCCATTATTTTATTCCTCATTACCTCAGTAATCCAAGACTAAACATGGCATGTTATTTAAATGATCGCACATTTCAAGCCAGAAAGGAAAACAACATTTTAACCATTACAGGTAAGTTATCCCTTCTAATGGTTTTTAGGTTCATGGGGAAAATTATATTCTACTCCAGGGTGCCATTCCAAAATTGTATAGGAGCTCACTCAGATAATACAACACAGGATGAACAGACTGAGCCTACCACTAATACCATTATCCCTGTTAGTTTTGGTATGTCATTTTAGTCTCCTCTATTTGTATATAATATCTATCTATTATCACTTCTAGATTTTGTTGGAGTATATGTCTGTGGCCCATGTGGCTAGACCCATGAGGCCCATGTATGCTACCCTATATAGCTACCCTTCTAGGGTTAGCCTAATCAATCTAGTCCATTCATTCCAACATGGTATCAAGAGCCTGTTTTTTCCTTTCCTCTTCTACCTCCCTCCTCCCGCCGCCAGCCGTCACCAGGTGACCGCCGTGCGCCCGCCGAGCGCCGCCGCCCACCCAGGCACGTTCCCAGCGCCATGGCCGGCCACCCTGGTGCACCTCCTCCTCCTCCCTCCTATTTCCTTTCCTTTCCTCCCCTCTCCGGTGCCACGACGTGGGCCCAAATCGTCGGATCCCCTGCTTCCCCTGCTTCCGCCGCCGATCTGTCCGCTCCCGTCGGGGGCCCTCCTCCTGTTGCTCACAGCCCAGCGCTGGCGCTCACAGCCGCGCCTGGGGCCGTGGCCCACCCGCGCCCGGCCCTAGAGCCGGCTTCTCCGCTCCCGGCCGCGCCTGATGCCGTGGCTCACCCGTGCCCGACACTGGCACTGCCGCCAGATGCCGCTGCCCCCGCCCAGGACCTGGATGCACCCACAGCCCCTGCTTCTCCGGCCGACGGGCAACACCTCGATCCGGCCACCGCAGCCGCCTACGCCGCCGCTGCTGCTGCAGCAGCCGCCGGGCTACCTCTCTCCCTTCCTCAGCGAGAGCAGTCTTTGCCGCTGGGGGCGCCGCTCCTACTGGCTTGGAGGGGCAGCACACAGGCGTCGCCGCTCACGGCGCCTTCCACTTCCCTGCTCCGCCACCGGCCACCCTCTTCGCCCCTCGGCCCTCTTCCGCCCTTGCTGCCACGCTCGTCTCCGCCAGGGCTGCGGCCGCTGCGGGGCAGGAGCGCGTCCGTGCCGCTGCCCTTGTCTGGCAGTGCGAGCGAGACGCGGCCGACACTCTGGCCCGCCAGATCGCCGAGGCGGAGCAGCTTCTCGCCCAGGACGGGGGGCCACCTCCACAGGCTCCACGGGCACCTCCACCACTACGGCTCTCCGTCACGACCCGGCCGATCCCCTCGTCTCGTAGCTCCACTACCAGGCCGGTGGCGTCCAGAACATCCGGCTCCTCGTCCCGGTCGTTCTCGACCCTGAGTTGCCCTCGTACGCCCGTTGGAGGGATCTGGTGGTCCTCACCCTTCGCCGCTACGCCCTCGACGACTACGTCCTCGACGAGCCTCCGCCCATGGTCCAGACTCCGTCGTGGCAGCGTCTGGACAGCATCGTGCTTTCCTGGATCCTCGGCATGATCTCCGTCGACCTCCACGACCTCGTCCGCACCACCACCTCCGCTCGCCAGGCCTGGCTGGCTCTGGAGGGCCAGTTTCTGGGCAATGCTGAGGCCCGAACTCGATGCGAGCTTCCGCACCTTCGTCCAGGGGGACCTTGCCGTTGGCGAGTTCTGCCGGAAGATGAAGACCATGGCAGATTCCCTCGGCGACCTGGGCTGGCCCGTGGAGGATCGCATCCTCGTCCTCAACGTCCTCCGTGGGCTCAGCGACCGCTACGCCCACCTCCGGACGTGGATCACCCGTCAGCGGCCCTTCCCCACCTTCCTGCAGGTCCGTGACGACCTCGTCATGGAGGAGCTCACTCAGGGCCTCCAGCCGGGGTCCACCACCACTCCGGGGTCCTCGTCCTCCTCGACCGCCCTGGCTGCTTCTTCGCCGCGAACGACTGCAGCCCCTCATCCGTCTGCTCCACCACCGTCGTCCCTACTTGGTCCTCCTCCCTCCGGGCCAAGCGGAGGTGGGGGGGCCGTGGCGGTCGTCGCCGACGTGGTGGGGGTCGTGGGGGTCGTGGGGGAGGCCGTGGGGAGTCACCCCGCCTGCTGGCCCACCGGGGGGGCACCATGGCCTTCTTTCCACAACCCGTGGTCAGGGCGCATTTCTATGTGGCCCTACCACGCTCCCGGGGGAGAGACTCACCCACCGGTGGCCATGTTTACTGGTCCTCCACCTCCCGGCTCCACTCCACCGTCGTGGGCTGCTCCCCTCGGCATCCCTCCCGGGTCTGCCGGCTGGGACCAAGCGGCCTTGGCACGGTCGTTCAGCACCTTGGGCTTGACACCCCCGGTCGGACCTGAGTGGATTGCCGACTCGGGTGCCACCTACCACACCACCCCCAACTCTGGTATACTTTCTTCCGTCCATTCTCCTTCTCTCCCCTCGTCCATTATGGTCGCAAATGGTTCTTGTCTTCCTGTCACCTCTGTGGGTACCGCCGGTGCTCATGGGTCCTTTCATCTTTCCGATGTTCTTGTTGCTCCCTCTATGGTTCACAACCTTCTTTCTATTCGTCGTTTTACAGCTGACAATTCGTGCTCTGTGGAGTTTGACTCTTGTGGTCTTACTGTGAAGGATTTGGCTACCCGGTGTCCTCTGCTCCGATGTGACAGCACGGGGCCCCTTTACACTCCGCTTTCCGGCGTCTGCCTCGCCATCTTCGCTTTTGTCAGCTGCCTTCGCCACCACCTCTTCTACCACTTGGCACCGGCGCCTCGGCCACCCTGGACGTGATGCCCTGATGCAACTTAGTTATAGCTCAGACATTCGTTGTACTCGAGCTCATGATGAGCAATTGTGTCATGCATGCCAAATGGGCCGTCATGTTCGTCTTTCTTTTTCTAGTTCTTCTTCACATGCGGCTCACATTTTTGATCTTGTACATTGCGACCTATGGACGTCTCCTGTACTCAGTATTTCTAGCTATAAGTACTATCTGGTGGTGGTTGATGATTTTTCTCACTATTCATGGACTTTTCCCTTACGTGCCAGTCTAAGACATTCCCTGCGCTTCACCATTTTTTCGCCTGGGTTTCCACTCAGTTCGGCCTCACCATCAAGGCCGTCCAGTGTGACAATGGCCGTGAGTTCGATAACTCCACATCCCGGGCCTTCTTTCTCTCTCGCGGTGTCCAGTTGCGCATGTCTTGCCCGTACACCTCCTCTCAGAACGGCAAGGCGGAGCGCATGATTCGCACTACCAATAACATTGTGCGTACACTCCTTCAGGCCTCCCTCCCCGCTCGCTTCTGGGCAGAGAGCCTGCACACCTCTACCTATCTTCTTAACCGCCTTCCTTCCGCTACTTGCCCGGCTCCTACGCCGCACCACGCTCTTTTCGGTACTCCTCCGAGGTATGACCACCTTCGAGTCTTCGGGTGTGCGTGTTACCTTAACACCACAACCACTGCTCCACACAAGCTGGCTCCCCGATCCACTCTCTGTGTCTTCCTTGGATACTCCTCGGACCACAAGGGGTACCGCTGCTACGACCTCACCTCTCGTCGGGTCCTCATCTCACGCCATGTGGTGTTTGATGAGTCTGTCTTCCCCTTTTCCACCACCACCACCCCTTCCACCTCCGCGCTTGACCTCTCCTCCTTGTTTCCCACTGATGCGGTGGTCGAGCCACCTTTGTCGTTGTTTCCTGCAGGTTCTACGGCCCCGTGTCCCAGCTCGCCGTCGGCCGGTGCTTCCCCCGACCTGACTCCTTGTTCGAGTATGGACGGAGACCCTTCGGGGCCGGCCCCTATCATTCCGACTGACGGGGGTCCCCGGCCGTCCCCACCGGTTCCGACTGCGCGCTTCGCCCGGCCGATCCTCGTGTACCAGCGCCGGGCACGACCTGCTGCGGCCCTTTCGCCGCCGCCGGTGGTCCCTCCTTTGCCAGCGTCACCACCGGAGCTGTCCTCCTCTCCGCCGGGGACACCGGGGCCGTCACCACCACCCCACACTGCTCGCGTTGAGCCCCCGGTGTATCACCTGCCGCTCCATCACCGCCCCGCGTCATGTTCATCCTATGGTGAGACGACACGCGGCCGGGACCCTGCTGCTCCGGGCTCTTGCGGCGATGCCCGTGGACTCGCAGGTCTCTCCAGTACCCTCTTCCGTGCGCGAGGCCTTGCTGGACCCTCACTGGCGCCACGCAATGGAAGAGGAGTACGCGGCTCTCCTCGCCAACCGGACCTGGGATCTGGTGCCACGTCCACCCGGCTCCAATGTCGTCACCGGCAAGTGGATCTGGACACACAAGCGTCGGGCTGATGGCACTCTCGAGAGGTACAAGGCTCGTTGGGTTCTCCGGGGTTTCACACAGCGGCCTGGTGTTGACTATGATGAGACTTTCAGTCCAGTGGTGAAGCCGGCTACAGTCCGCACGGTGCTCTCCCTCGCACTCACTCGCTCTTGGCCCGTGCATCAGCTGGATGTCAAGAATGCCTTCCTGCATGGTCTTCTCACTGAGACAGTTTACTGCAGTCAGCCGGCCGGGTTTGTTGACTCCTCGTGTCCTGACATGGTCTGCGGGCTCAACAGATCTCTCTATGGCCTCAAGCAGGCCCCCAGGGCATGGAACCATCGCTTTGTTGCCTTTCTGCGATCACTGGGGTTTGTGGAGGCCAAGTCCGATACGTCACTGTTCATCTTCCACCATGGAGCTGAGACTGCGTATCTCCTACTCTATGATGACATTGTCCTCACCGCCTCCAGTGAGTCACTCCTTCACCGCATCATCACCTCTCTTCAGCGGGAATTTGCTATGAAGGATTTGGGTGTGCTCCATCACTTTCTTGGGGTCACTGTTGCGCCTCATCCTGCTGGACTCCTCTTCACCCGCGGCAGTACACTCTTGACATCCTTGAGCGAGCAGGGATGACCGACTGCAACCCCTGCTCCACTCCAGTTGACACACAGGGCAAGCTGTCTGAGGCTTAGGGGAACCCGGTGTCTGATCCCACCGCGTTCCGGAGTCTTGCTGGTGCTCTCCAGTACCTCACCTTCACTCGACCGGACATCACTTATGCGGTTCAGCAGCTGTGCCTCCATATGCATGATCCGCGGGAGCCCCACCTCACTGCCCTCAAGCGTCTCCTCCGCTACCTCTGCGGCACTGTGGGCTACGGCCTGCTCCTTCACCGACGGTCCTCCTCCACTGAGATGGTTGTCTACACTGACGCTGACTGGGCCGGATGTCTGGACACTCGGCGCTCCACCTCCGGCTACGCTGTCTTCTTGGGCGGCAACCTGGTGTCCTGGTCGTCCAAGTGTCAGCAGGTGGCCTCCCGCTCCAGTGCCGAGGCGGAGTACCGCGTCGTGGCCAATGGCGTGGCCGAGGCTTCTTGGTTCCGACAGCTCCTGGCCGAGCTCCATAATCCTCTTCTCTGGAGCACGCTTGTCTACTGCGACAACGTCAGTGCAGTCTACCTCTCCACCAACCCCGTGCAGCACCAGCGGACCAAGCATGTGGAGATTGACCTTCACTTCGTCCGTGATCGGGTGACCATCGGTGAGGTGCGAGTCCTACATGTACCTACGACGTCCCAGTTCGTCGACATCTTCACCAAGAGCCTCCCATCGTCGACCTTCACCGCCTTTCGCTCCAGCCTCAACATCACCGGTGGCTAGTTGATTCTGTGGGGGGGGGCTTGTGTGTATTTTCTTTTCCTGGTGTACAGTCTGACTCCGCTGCGTCGGTAGCTCAGACTGCGGGGGTGTTGGAGTATATGTCTGTGGCCCATGTGGCTAGGCCTATGAGGCTCATGTATGCTACCCTATATAGCTACCCTTCTAGGGTTAGCCTAATCAATCTAGTCCATTCATTCCAACAGATTTAGCTAATCTGCAGAAGATAATTACACACTGACGGAGTCTTCCTTTCATTTGATCTATAGACACCTCCACCTGGATTTGATCTTGATCAAACAATGCTGAAACATACACTCACCGAATAAGATGGACTATCATCCGCTACCACTACATGTGATTGTCTACATTCAAACATTTCCCATCTTTTCCAGCCTTTAATGCTGACATATTTTAGCATTGTACAACAAACAGGTCACCTGCAGGAACACATCGCAGGCAATTATTCCAGGATAAAAAAGACGATGAAGAGGTGTGCATCCACATCCACTGTGTCTTTGCTCACATCCTTTGACAAGTTTTAAATTAGTACACAACCACACGCATACAGCCAATCAAAACCGTCACAGATTTTTCTCTATCTTCTGAGTTACCTTCTCAGTGTTTAGATACTTAAACATTTACTTCTGAATATGCAGAAGGAAACAATCAGTGAAGAAACCTACACAGACAAAACTGACCAGAACACCAAGAAGACCAAAATTGACCCATTATGAAAATCCTCAACCAAAAAGTAAGTTTCCATACATAAGTCCACGGCATGGTTAATAGACCTAGATCTTTTTCATGACGATGATTTCATATATTACATACAGATCAAAGGTGGACGATTCTAGACAGGAACCAAAAGGCAGTGGCCGCAGGATTGCTTTAGAACAATGCCACAAGTGATTCAGGTCGAACCATACTTGCATCCATATTACCGATCACTTTATCTCTTACTATATAATAATCAATACAACCTACATAGACTGAAACAGTCCCTTTTACTCTGTTGTTCTCAAACTCAATAAAACACCTCGCTGCTCATTCCTCCCTGTACGTGGCGCTGTTTGCCATGTCTTCAACTTCTTGTTCTACGAATGACCTCCATACCTGCGTCCTGTATTCATCGAGTTCCTAACTTTTTCTCAAATCTTACAGATGCGAAGCAAGATAGCCAATTTGTGCTTCTGCGAGATGGAAAGGGTTACGCTTCATATGCCAGAAACCCTCATCGTCCCCTAGCCATATCAGAGCAGGTCGTCAAAAAGAACAAGACAGCCTGTTTAAGTATTTGAAAACCAAATATTCCGTGTCTGTATATGATGTCGTTCCTGTCAATATACTTACAAACTACCTGCTTTCCTTCTATGTCATGTCATTAACTATATGCCTCTCAGGGTCAAACTGATGGCATCAAATTTGTAAAATACCCTTGCAGCCCCATATATGTAATATATACCATTGTACACCTAGATTTCAAATCTATATATCTATGTGCTACTTTTACCATTTCGTTGAGGATGGCTTCCCAGTTTTCTGCTCCATCAATGCTGAGGACGAGTTCCCAGATCCATGCTCCTTTGCGTCTGCAGGTTCATTTACAGATTTGTGCTTCTTTACAGCAGAGCGAGCTGTCTTGGTCTGTGGCCCTGTTGCAGCAGAGGGAGTGCCCCTCGGTTTTCTCCTTTGCTACAGCCGAGGGCGTGCACTCAGTTTGGATATTTGCAGCTGACAGCGTGCCCTCAGTTTTCTCCTTTGTAGCAGGTGTTTTGGACGCCTCTTTCCTCTGCTTCTTCCTGGTAAACAAAGAGCCTTTCTTCCTCCTCTTTTTCTTTCGGCTCCTGTTTGCTCCCAGAAGAGACAGGCTCCTTCGAGGGTGACTTTTCAACAGATGATTCTTGCTCCACTGCTAGACCACAAGTGGTATCTACTTTTACTGGAGCACAAGTGCTATCAACTTCCACTGCAGCACAAGTGCTATCAACTTCCACTGCAGCAGAAATGTTCTCTTTAGAAGTTCCAGAAGGCAGATGCTTGGCCTTATCAAACTGCTGACAGGCATCACTGGTTGCTTGATTGTCTATGTGGATATCGTCAGCATTCTGCAAAAAAGAAACAGTCAATTAAATGCCAATGCAAATGTAAGGCCCAAGAGGCTAACACGTTAACCATTTTCTGGGAAGTGGTTCAAAATCAGTGAAATAGTCAATATGGCATAACCACATCCACAACTATCACTAAGCTTTCAAAACTGTCATATATAGAAACATAACATACTAAATTACTAATTTTTTGTTAGTTTGCACAACAAAGTTCAAAATGAATTGCTTTTTCACACTGCCCTCATGGCTTCAATTTTATAACCTGCGAATTTCACTAGGGATATCTTCTACCAATGCTCACACCCTAGATATTGAATTCTGGATGGATCTGATTTACAATCAAACATCCTAATAAATTCTAAGCCCCATACCTCATATCCTAGATATAATCATACAACTACAAATTCCAGGTTCTTGTGGGAAAACAGAATCTCTTTATATATATATATATATATATATATATATATATATATATATATATATATATATATATATATATATATATATATATATATATATATATATATATATAACAGCATCTGTTTACATGGATATTACGTTTTTTAATTTAAACGTAGACAAGTAAAGGGACCATCCCTACACTATGTTTTCAGCTGCAGTATAATGTTTAACTATTTTCTCTAGAAATAGTAAATGGGGACTTTATAAATCAAAGCCTATTGTGCTTATGAGGATTTTAACTCCAATGCTTAAGTAGCAACTCTGAGAGGCCGGTGACTACCATGATCGTGACCCTAAGAGGAAGGAGGCCAGTGCATCGGAGGACGATGACGGTGCCCTCAAGGAGGAGGGTGATAGCTTGTTCAAGGAGGGTGACATGCTGAAGCTGAGGGAGGACTACTAGGAAGCGGCGCTTCTGTGGGAGGAGAAACTTGTCCCGGAGGCGTTGGATCGCTGGTTGGAGAGAAAGATCACGCAGGTGCCCGCGGTCAACAAGAAGAAGAAGGTGGTCAGGATAATTATGCCCAATGCTTTACATCGATGACATTATCGAAAATCCTGACATGATGAGAGAACTCTCTGATGAAGAGATGGCCGAGTGTCTTGAGGAATACTACCAAAGCTATGTCATTACCAAGGTCATCAATGCTAAGAACCACGCATATCAGCAAGCCCTCATCAATCAGTACCATGCTTTTGGCTTTGCCTATGACGAAAAGGAGGTCACAGACGATGAGGAGGAGGTGGTGGTGAAGAACTAGACAGGAAGCAAAGGAGTGGTTCAATAATAATTTACAAGCAGCTAGCCTGTGTTTAATTTGTCCAAGATCAAGCTACACTAAGTAATAGTAGTATCATGTACTCCGTCCGTCCAAAAAATATGACCGTCATTCTTTTTGGACAGAGGGAGTATTTGTTAAGTTCGAAAAAAAAGTATCATATCATGTATTTGTGTGATCCACCTATTCTAAGTGTTGGTGGTATCTGTTCATTACCATGATGTAATCATCACCTTTGTGCTATCGTCTTGGCCCTTATTTGCTACTCCTACTGTTGTTTCCTATATATATAGTATATGTATGGTCCTGACGTTATTATCGTACCTTGCTATTTGTGATTCTCAAGCTATTAACACCAGAGACCAGATATCTTTTCTTCTCTCAAACAAAATATTGAAATTGTTCAAAATGGAAAATAAAAGTTGGACAACAGAAAGAACCAAAGTAACATGTTAGATCACAGAACAAAGTGTGATCACCAATGTATCTCCTTTTCTTTCCTTATCTTGAGTATAATAAACATCAAAAGGTGTATGGGGGCATCAACCTAATATAATCCCAAAGACAGACACTTGCGAAAATCAAGGTAGAAAAGTAGAGATCTAATAACATATAATTCTCAAAGCATAGTTACAAAAGAATTAAATGAAATCAGCATTCGAGATCCCTGAAATTAGTACGGAAGATATAAAGAAAAAATTTGCAATGAATAATGTACCTCCAGACCTAGAAGCTTAGACAGAATATTTTCCTATAAGTTACTACAAGACAACACTTGCATTTTTCTGCCCCCAGTTCCTTATGCCAGATGTTACATAGAAGTTGGGACTTTTAATTTGGATGTAATTATCCACCTTACAAGTGCTAATGATGCCTAAGCTGCATAACCAGAAGATGTTTTCCTTTATTTGGACATGATTTATCAGGAAAAAAGAATGTCTTTCTTTCACTACAACTCTGATGGCTGAACACAAAAGCAGAATTCTGCCGTGACCCCACATGTGCATATCCTGTGTTGTGCCTGCAATCTTGCCACTTCCAGCTCAAACGTACATCGGATGGGCACCAAGAAGCACATTGGTACAAAACTTCAATGTGAAGTAAAAAAAGCGCCATCTGTCAGTCATTTTCCTCTGAAGAACATATAGACATCTTATCCAGTCACCAAAGCACTAAGCTGGTAATATAAAAGCATACATGGCATGTCTCATGCCAACATCTTGAGACTTCAGACTGCAAGGGCGGAACACCCTGAGATGATGAGCTGCATAGCTTCTGAGCAACTAGTTGCGGCTCTTTCTTCTGCGCTTCTTTCTGGTAGTAGTTTTAGCAGACCCCTTCTCCTCCTCTGATGACTCACCTTCATTCTCCTCTGGCTTCCTTTTGGTTGAAAGACCATTAGTCTTGGATCCATCGATAGCTTCACTGGATTTCACTTCATTTTTTGAATTCTTGTCTTCACTGCCAGCATCATCCTTTGAGTTGTCGGTGCTCTCAGGCTCATCCTTGCTGCTTGCCTTGACAACAGCATCCTTAGCCTTTCCAGTAGATCGAGAGGGCTTTGCACCTTCCTTCTTAGAGTTGCTGCCAATCTTAGGTGTCTCTTGAGTATCCTTCTCAGCACTTTTTCCCTTCAGTCTGGCTGGAGCCACAGAGCTACCAGCATTTGGCATATTATTGCTGGAGCGGATGCCTTTTGGACGCCCTCTCTTCTTGGGAGGATTCTTAACATCGCTGCCATTGTGCATAAAACAGTTAAGTAGTTTCACATAAGCTACTGAGTGTACAAGGTATCAAGATAGCACATCCATAATAGTAAACACTTTACCTTTGAGGTATTCCTGTTTTTCCTTCCTTCATTTGTTGACCCGAGCTCCCTTTAGCTTTTCTGCCAAGTCGCCTGGTTTACAAGAAACAACTCATATTTAACAAATGAAACCTTTGGCATTAAGTTATGACCTAAACAATGAATGGGAGTATCAGGTAACATTGACACATAGAACAGTGTGTGTGGGTGGGTGGGGGGGTGAACAAAAAAATCAAAGTTCATCAATCAGGATAGAAAGTAACTCCACGGATATAAAAAAGAAGACACATTAGGAACAAATCGACTTCAGAATTTCCATTTGGTGGTTACCACCAAATAGCAAAGTTATAGCTAGACAATCAAACAGATCAAAGCCATGCTAAACAGGTTAAGTTGGAGATAAGGACGACAAAAGCACATAGAAGAATTCACATAAAAGCTTAAAACATATGAGACAAACACTGGTTGTTTGAAAAATCAAGCGTGTGCATGCTACCGCTGCTTTGTTTTTGAGTTTTGAAACTAGTAACCCATTAAGTGTAAGAAACTGCTTCTAGCAACTTAGGCAGAAGCCAGTTCTTAATACGAGGTAGGGGAAACTGTTGTGCACACAATCACATATTATATTGTTTAACGTTCTGGCATAATTATAATTGTCATCTCAAACACAGAACATACAGAAGGCGCAAAGTAGATATTTTTCTTACATATTAAATGACGCAGAAGGATCAGTGTCTTGTTCCTGCAGGATGGCAAATGAATCAGAAAAAGGAACAGAGGAGGATAGATATAACTGCATCAAATTCAAACCTAATGGAAATACCTCAGCAACGAACTCCCATCTTTCCTTCTTAAGCACTAGTACCTCAACATCACCATCATCATAAGAAACCTGAGTGCCAAGAGGAAAGGGTCCAAACATCATAATCAGTTTTGTTTAAAAGAAAAATAACAATTCCATCGCTAATAGTATTTCTCATTCAGACAGGCTAAACACTTAAGGAACAAATGAAGTGTGAATGGGCACCTTGTGCTTCTTTGAAGAAGCCTCGAATGATTCAACAACACCAGCATAGAACCTGCAAATCAAGAAACAATTTCAAAACCAACCAAACTGCATGCTAGCATAACTCATGGAGCAAATGTCATTTTCAGCTGTCAACACTGTTATCAAAAAGAAGATTTAAGAAAACAAAAAGAAAGACTATAGGTGTAAAGTTCCAACCAGAAGAATAATTCACCAAGCAGATATTATTTATATATAAAAAAGGAACAAATAGAAACCACAATGCAGACTTGGAAGCCTTCAGAAATAGCGACCATAGTGCATCCAGAAGGTGGTCAGCAATAAAATATATGCTCACAAATAACCAAATGCTTCACTATAGAAATATCCATGGCATTGCCACAGACAAAAAAACATTGGTGCAAAAAATAATATATATTAACTACTGTAAGAACACCATTATACTGATAAGAAGCACATGTTGATCATCAGACTTACATTTTGTCATCTGGCCACCAAACTTTGATTCTTGAGCCAATAAGGTTTTCATCAAGCATTTTGTTTTTCTTTGATAGAGGGGTCTGCCAACACAACAGAAAAGTTCTGATAAACTGAAACAGAATTAAGGTTGAAGACAATTCACTGTGTGTCAAGCATGCATACCTCTTGAGCTTCCTGCAAACGTTTCCTTTTTGATGATGCCCCACTATCCTCTTGTTGGCCTTTTGATTTATCGATCCTTGTTGGGGACACCATTTCCTGAATTATGATAATTGATAAAAAAAAATCAAGTCACTGTGGAAGACCACATTAGGAGGAGGAAAAAAAGAGTGTAAACAGAAAAGGTCAAAAACATGATGAACGACAACCAAGGGTGATATAAGTTAATCCGTTGAAAATACCAGTTGAGTTACTGGCCAACCATTAGTAATGCTTTGCCCATCGACTATCTTATTATAGAGAATAAAAGCATGTAAACATGAAACTATAAATAGGCACTATAACAAACCCAATCTTCAGCTAGAGGATATAAGCATGGCTTAAGTACAGAGAAACAACTTTAATGCATGTACTGTAGTCAATTGAGAAAAAGAAAGCTACCTTCAAACTAATATCTTCATCGGTGGCTTTATCAGAGACAGCATCTTCTTTCAGCAATTTCACACTGGTTTTATGTTGCTTCTTGCCAGATTCTCCTTCAGCAGCCTTAGTTGATGAAGACTTCGCAGCATCTTTATTCAGTTGCCTTGTAGCTCTCCCTCCAGAATCAGTGACGGGATCAAGTTTTGCAGATTTTAGGTCTGATGCATGTTTCTTTCCAACAGGCTTTTTCTCCTGAGACTTTGCTGCTGGAGGTCGGCCTCTCTTTGGCTTAACCACAGCAGGCTTAGTATCAGTTGGTTTTGATGATTCCTCAGCAGTTATATTGCCAGTCTCTGATAGCTGCTTTTTATCACCATCATTTGTCTCTGGGGATAACTCAGATGCTACTAGACTCTCATTGTCTTTAACAACCTTTGATTGTTCACTCATCTCAGATCCAATGGAAGAACCAAGCTTGTGATCTTTCTTTGAATTGACATCAGATAGCTTTTCAGTTTCAACAGTCACTGGTTCTCGTACTTCTTTGTCACAAGATATCAATTGCTCAGAACTTTTCGCCTGCTTGTCGAGAGAAGTCAGTTCTGGCTTCTGTTTAGAAGAATCCGGTGTCTGCTCGTTGCCAGAAGTCAGTTCTTGCTTCTGTTTAGAAGAATCTGGTGTCTGCTCGTCACCAGAAGTCAGTTCTTGCTTCTGTTTTGAAGAATCTGGTCCATCTGGAGACTTGACATTGTCAACTGGAGCAGCACCATTGCTAATGGCAGTTGTGGGAGTACTGCTTGGACTAGTACCTTCTTGGCCTAGGCAATTGACATTTTGGTCCACCTTTGAAGTTTCCTGAAAAATAAGAAAATATAAACTTGGGGTATCTACCTCACTCTATAGAACATTAGATACTGAACATCTGTAGATGTATACCTGTGGTGACTCGTCAGAAACAGACTTTTCAGAAAGTTTACCTTCAGCTGCCTGCATAATAATAATTTAGACGAACTTAGCACACAATTGACATATGCATACCAGGAGAGAGGGGGGGCTCTTAGTACTATCACATTGAAGAGATTATATGCATTAAAAATAATGGTGGATCGTGCTACTGATAGTACCAGAATCCAACATGACTATACATACCATCATATCTGTGCACAATACACTATCCAAAGGAATCAGTACATAACAAAAATGTTTCTTTGAAATTTTACATGTTATATTATGGTTAATATAGTTCCCTTTCCAGATAGCAGGGTTTAAAAATTCTGACCACGGCCCTTTTTGAAGAATGGCCTGAATTTCAAGTCAAGATACATTCAATACCACCCATAACTGAATACATGTCTGTAATAACAGTATAGATCACATGTTCCTCTCCTACCAGTATCTCAATAACAGAAGAAATAGCACCCTTTTCTGTCAAACTCTTACAAAAGCAGCCTTTCTCATTTGATTACGCATCTAAAAATAGATCAACTATGCCACAAAAAAGAACTAATACTTAGACCAACAAAATTCCAACATGTATTCATCAGTTCATAAACTCAATTTGTAATATACTGGTGATTTAACTAACCATGTCTTTTCCTATTGCATCAACATTGTTTTCTCCAGCATCCGAAGCATCTTGGAACAACATTGTAACAATACTGCTGTATTCATCCAAGGGAGTGCCCTTAAGTAACTCATGAAGTACTGGTTTGAGCTTGTCCCTGCATAGGCCTAGTACCCTCTCTGCAAGTCCAAAAGATGCTGGGAGAGTTTCCTGTAAAGTAAGGACAGAAATTTTAGTAAAAGATGACAATAACTAGCTGTTAATGCAAACAACAGAGGGATGGGATTACTTGTGCTTCTTTTTTAAGGTTCTGAAGCAGGCATGATGCCAGTTCAGCATGGACATCATCGCTCTCCTGAATTACAAACATCATTATAAGTCCCATACAGTGGGTGACTTGTTCTGAATGCCTGGTGCTGAAATATACAAAAAGGGAACGAATAAGATGAGAAATAAAAAATCCACACTAGATAAATAAGGATAGCATTCATGCATGACAGGAACATACATGGTACATGCATTCTATGACTACCATCACAGCAATGAAATCCTTCTTTGGGCTTTAAAGATGTCACAATTACATCACTACCCCAGTCCGTTTGTCAGATCTCAAAAAACATGGCACCAAGTGTATGCAAAATTATGATTAAAAATGAATGTGAAGGAAGTTTCTTACGAGGCGGTTTTGAAGAAATGACGGAACATGTCCAGTATCATATGGTCCAAGTCAAGATCCAACATCAGAACACAACAACGAACCCTTGCAACAGAATCAAGGATCGAAACCCTCCTTGAAAAGGAGGGGCTGTTCATATCATCCAAGTCACCAAAAGTCTCCACAATTCTCTTAAACACAACCTGCAACAAGGCAAATAGCAATGGTCAGTACATATAGACACCATCGTTCCATACCAAGAAGGGCAACAAATCTCACCTTCATAACATCATCATCATAGGGGGCACCCTCTTGCGCGGTAATCCTGGTAACTTCAGTTAAGCAAGAGGTGAGAGCAACCTTCACGTTGGGATCAGGGTGCTCCAGTAGCTCATTTGTAATCAAAACAGCCATAGTGGGGCGAAGAGCATTGTACATGCTCTCCGGCGGAGATTGATCCACCCTGGACAACCAAAATACGGCTTCCTGCACAAACCAACAAGCAATTCCAACTCTAATAAGAAAAGGGCAAACCTCGTATATAGTCCTGAGCTAAATGAGCTACCAACTAGATAGGCCATACATCACACATCATAAACCAAAAAAAAAACACTAAACCATTGCAATGCAAGCAATATGTCCACGCAAACTACTCAGGATCACATGGCCTCATCAACCAACAAAGCAGCCTTTTTCCTTCCATCCTAGTCTAGATGAATGACCAACTAGGGCATACTTCACATTATAAAGAATATATCGAAATAAAACCTAAATAATTACAAGGCCAGCTCTACCTTCGTTTGACTGTTCCAGCCTACTCAAAACGAACAGATTAATCAATCAACAGAGAACCATTTTCTCCCATCCTAAGCTGGATGAGCCACCGGCTAATGCAGGTTTGATAAAAAAAAAACCCAAAACGATAAACAAATTGCAAGGCAAGCTACATCTCGACACGACTGAATGACGAAAACAACGAGAACAGAGCACGATAGCTAGGCAAAACGATAAACAATTGCGAGGCAAGTTACATCTCGACACAATGGGAACAGAGCACGATAGCTAGGGCGAAATCGAAGGCTTCGCTGGGGCCGCGCTCACCTCGAGTAACCGGAGCAGCTCGTCGTGGTCCTCCGGGATAGCGCCAAAGCGCTGGCCTATGTCGCGCATCCGCAGCTCGGCCTCAGCCTGCACTTCCTCCGGCGTCATCACACGGGCTGCAGGCGGTGCGTCCTCCGCCATCGTTGGTGCGCGGGGGCGAGACCTAACGGGGAGAGGGGTTCAGGGTTTCGGCGAGGGGGGCTGGCGGCGATGGGAAGACTAGCGGGGGCCGGGGGTAGGGTTTTATAGCCGATGAGACGCCGGTGGTGGCGGCGGCGGCGGCGAGGAGGCGTTCGCACTCGGCCTCTCCCCCCACCTTCCATTTTTTTCGCGATTCGCCGCCGGCCAAACATCTGAGTTGGCTCCGCTGAGGTTGAGCAGGGGATGAGCTGTTGAGGCCCCTTAACCAGTTTTTAGCAAAAATGTCTGGCATCGTTTGAAAATACAAGTGTGAATGTTTAAATCGTAGGGTCTAGAGGTTTTGTGTAAGGCTTTTGACATTTTTTTCTTTTTGTTTACTTTTATTGTGAATGCTCATTTTGAATAAATTGTTTTTTTAAATGTTTTAATTAATATCATGAAGTGTTGGGGTTGGATGCTATTTGATCCTTAGAGTTAATAATTGTAGCTACTAAAAATCATATGTGATCTCGTTTGATCTCTATAGTTAATAGTCAAATTAGTATCTTACGTGATATACAAATAACATGTGGTCCGGTTCGGATCCGTAGCTAATAGTCTAGCTAGTGTCTTTCCTACCATCCAGATTAACTCTATCCCATTTAAATCTCTAGCTATTAGTCTAGCTAGTATCTTACCTACCACCTAGATTACCTGCCACATTTGGATCCACAGCTAATATCTTACTTACCACCCAGATTACATGTGGTCCTGTTTAGATCCTTAGCTAATAGTCTACCAGCTAACAATTAGCTATTAGCTAAGAGATACAGAGAGAGCCTTAAATGAGAGCTTACCTACCACCCAGATTACATGTGGTCCTATTTAGATCCTTAGCTAATAGTCGAGCTAGGGTCATACCTACCACCTAGCTCACAATTAGCTGGTTCCTTCAGCTAACAATTAGCTATTAGCTAAGAGATCTAGAGAGAGCCTTAAATGAGAGCTTACCTACCACCCAGATTACATGTGGTCCTCCTTAGCTAATAGTCGAGCTAGGGTCATACCTACCACCTAGCTCACAATTAGCTGGTTCCTTCAGCTAACAATTAGCTATTAGCTAAGAGATCCAGAGAGCCTTAAATGAGAGCTTACCTGTCATCCAGATTACATGTGGTCCTCTTTAGATCCTTAGCTAATAGTCTAGCTAGTATTGTACCTACCACCCAGCTCACAACTAGCTGGTTCCTCTAGCTAACAATTAGCTATTAGCTAAGAGATCTAGACAGAGCCTTAAATGAGAGCTTTTTAGCCACATTTGCATATTTTTTATATTAGCAATAAAATATTTTTAGATGTGTATTCAATGAATGATTATAAGAAAAATGGTCTATTTTGTAATACTAAGATATTGAATGGCTCTACCTAACCATATATTTAGTTTTAAGTTTTTTTGACACGCGAGATAAAGTGGATCCCATTTTGAAGGTTGTTTAGTTTAGGGGCAACTAGGGAGGAGGATGCAATAAAAGATTTTTAGATGTGTATTCCGTGAATGATTATAAGGAAAAATAATTGTGATATATAATGTCCATGGTTTATGTTCAATATATTTTGTAGTACTATCTAAAACATTGAATGACTCTAACTAGCCATATGTTTAGTTTTTAGTTTTTTGGGGGACAAGGGAGTTGGGATAGGTTGATCCCATTTTGAAGATTGTTTCTAGGGAAGAGGATGTCCGGCCCTAGGGGGAGCCCCCCCAACACACATCAAGAGGACGGGCTCGTCCCTTGTGGGCACCATAGCTCCTCCGTCCATGCCCAGTACAGGGATAGGGTGCGGGTTGGCATGGAGGCATTGAGGGGCTTGAGGCAAGCACAGGTGCCGAGGTGGGGAGTGCCCCAATGACAAGTATGTGGCTTGCAGCATGGGAGTTACATTCTCGAAGTAAGCGATGCAGTGGGCATGCAAGGGTAGGCATGGAGGGGTGCTAATGGGGGTAGTTCTGCTAAGAACTAAGCTCAAGCAGGTGGCTTTGCAGAGGTAGTTTCGACAGGGTGGGGTGGGAAGGCGTGTCGGAAGGCGGCAACAGTGTGTAGAGGATTTGGAAGGAAGAAAATATGTGGATGAGAGATTGTGGAGTGGACCCCACGTTTCACGGTGACTAGCAATATGGAAATTGTGCTCATCCCAATCCTCTCTATCAGTCCAACCAAAGAAAAAAAAATATAAGAATGGACTATCCTTTTCAACCAAACAAATAATGGGACCATCACATCCCACAGTCACGGATGAGACTACCCCATCCCCCAGTACATCCCAAAACAAACACATGTCACAATAATAACTATGTTGGGTGTGCCAAGGCTCTAGCATTAGCTATAAACATCAAATTTTCTTTGTTGGACTCTTAATTCCAGCTCACGAAAGATTTATGAGATTTTTTTAACATAAATGTTGCAAAGACCCTATATGCCACAACTTCATATTTGTTTCACAACTCTAGAAAAATCTCTAACATGTCCTTTATAGTTGAAACCTGAGCCACCAACTTCTTTCTCCTTGTCCTATTTAGAACATTTTTTTTATCCTATGTGAGTGCTGAGATGGACATAATGATTCCACACATATAACTGCTTGCTAAGTCTAAACAAAGCAAAGCACCAAAGATTATTCCACAACAACAATAGAGATTTTGAAATAAAGCACACAAGAAAAATATACTAAGATATGTTGTGTTCCTAATAATGTCATTGTTCTCATTATCTTGGATGAAAACACTTTCCCTGTTTATGAAAATATCTCAGCTCATTTCATGAAAATATAAATAATAGTAAGAAAAATAAGCTAAGGTATGTTGTATTCCTAAACTCATTATATAAAACACATAAATACCTAATAACCATACCCTTCATTCCTCATCTATCTTAGAACTTCAAATGATGCATCGAAATCATCGATAATTACACTCACATTAAAAAAATAAATCACGATGGTATATTTGTTTGCTCTTTTTTATTTTACAGTGATGCCAACAGTCGATCGAGTAATATGTAGACATGAAAAAGGAGTAACATGATGACCAACAAAAATAAATTGCATACATGTTTTTTTAACATAACTGACGTGGTATATGTAACTTTTTTATATGTATGCATGAAATAAGTGCAGCATGCCTTTGCACACCGATAACAATGTGAAATGTATAAAAATAACATGACTCACTGTTTTTAGCTTGATGAGCTGATGAAATGTTGTACTTTGTTTATTTCTTGAAAGGGGAACAAGAAATAACATGAACCAAAATGAATCCAAATGTATCAACTTCTCTAAAGGTCATGTCATAACATTATGGAACTATTTTGTAGATTGCTTACAACTCTTACTAGCTACCACTTTTTACACCCCCTCTCTAAAAGGCTAGTATCCATTATAGTCTCTCTTGCATTGCGATATATATTACTTTAAATCTTAGTGATTGTTTTACAATGCTAACAAAAGAGCTCTGTTTTCATAAGAGCTCCCTTTTCATATGGGGAAACCAACATAAAGGAAAAAAATACAATGGTATAGTTACCTCGGGGCATATAGGGGCTATTTGGTTACGGACACAGCCTGCCATGCTTCATGTGCGGTGATGCCGTGGCTGTGGTGTCGAAAACCAACGCCACACACTGTGGTGAATTCCTACTCTCTTTTTGCATGGTTGTCTCAACTTTTTCAATAACCAAACACGAACCTTAATTTTGTGGTGTCATCGCTAGTTTGTTACATGGTAAACGGTGGCGGCGTAGAATCAAACAACCTCATATATCTCATCATACCAAATAGGCAGGTAACATGGTTGAGCATCTTAGCCACCAAATAGGCAAGATCGATATAGTCCCATGGTTCGCAAATCTCATGTGGCACCATCAAACCATTCATCCCTATTGCAAGGACCAAACATCAATATTTAGTTCTCCTTCGCTTGTTGTGTGCAATTCTCTATTAGAGCACACATCACTAGTTAACCATTTCGAGTAGAAAGTAGACATAGAATGAAAGAAATCACTCACATATGGTGGACACAAAGAAGATGAAGACTTGTGGATGGTGGCGGACCAGTAGAGGTAGGGACGCTGTAGAAATCACTCACATATGGCAGAACAAAGGAGAAGATGAAGACTTGCGGATGGCGGTGGACCGAAGGCGGTAGGGAGGTGAAGAAATCACTCACATATGGCGGAACAAAGAAGAAGATGAAGACTTGCGGATGGCGGCGGACCAGCGGTGGTAGGGAAGGTGTTGTGTATGCCTATTATATATGGGTGGGTAGGCGGCGATATATAGAGTAGGGTTGCGAAATGAGTAGGCTTCTAGGGTTAGATCGTAGCTTTGGGCCTGTTGATCCGGCCCAGATAATCTTTTAATCTTTGGCCCAAGCCTCACCCACTTACTCTATACCTTTCCATATTGAACTCCCAAACTTTTTAGCTTGCATCTTTCACTGCCCATCTAATTTGAACCTAGCCACTTTGTTTTTTTGACTCCTCATGGCATAATGAGCGAATATGTGCTCATGTGTACTCCCAAACACTTTTTTGTTTGAATACCCCATGTAAATAAGATGGGGGTTTGTTATACTATACGGCCTAGAAAAATAAAGCTTTAAAATAGCACACACTCACCCTTAATATGAATCTTACTCCCTCGGTCCAAACAAATCCATGTATAGAAGTTCTAGCACTCTTGAAGTTGACATGTAAGCTTTGGTTGGATGAGTGTTTGCAACTTGTTTGCCCGCTTGACATGCACTACAAGGTTTGTCCTTTTCAAACTTTACATCCTTCAATCCTCTCACTAATTCTTTCTTCAATAGCTTGTTGAGAGTGTTCATTCCAACATGTGCAAGCCTCCTATGCCAAAGCCATCCAAGTGAGGTCTTGGTGAACAAGCATGTCATTAAGTTTGCATCTTCGGGGGTGAAGTCAACAAGATAAAGATTATTGTATCTAAAGCCTTTGAATATCACTTTCTTGTCATCTATCTTTGAGACTACCACTTCATTAGGTGTGAACAAGCATTGGAAGCCAAGGTCACAAAGTTGCCCAACGGATAATAAGTTGAAACTCAATGAAGCAACATAGAGCACATTTGAGAGAGAGTGATCATTTGATATTGCAATCTTGCCTATACCCTTGACTTTGCTCTTTGAATTATCCCCAAATGTGATCTTCTCTTGACATACCCCATTCTCTTCAATGGAGGTGAACATACGAGGGTCACCGGTCATATGTTGAGTGCAACCACTATCAATAACCCAATGAGATCCACCGGTCTTGTAGTTCACCTACACACAAGAGATCAAGCTTTTTGTTTAGGGACCCACACTTGAGAGGGACCCTTGACTTTCTCAACTAGTGACTTGGCAACCCATATTTTCTTAGGTCTATTCTTGTTTGGAGGACCCAAGAACATAACTTTCATCTTTCCACTTGAATCTTTTCTTAGCATGTAATGAGCATTGAAGGCAAAGGGTCTAGCATGCTTGGGCAAGGGTTGTGGTGGTGGAGTTTTGCACTCATGAGCAAAATGGCTTTCTTGTCCACACTCAACACATCTCTTTGGCTTGGGCTTTGACTTGCTTTGTTGTTGTTGAGCTTTAGCCTTCTTCTCTTGATTTGCCAAATAACCAATGCCACTTCTATCCATCTTCATTACGGTGTTCATGAATAGCTCACTTTACAAATATTGGCCTCTTGTGAACTTACTTAGGCCGGTCTTGAGATGCTCTTTCTCTTGCTTGAGCTTTTTGTTTTCTTCAATAAGTGACTCATTTGATGTTTGCTTCTCAAGAGCTATCAACCCTTTTAGCTTCTTGTTCTCATTTGCAAGCTTCTCATTTTCACTCTTGATCTTGGCATAATCATCATAGTTGTTGGACTCAACCACACTCTTGCCTTTGCTACTAGAACCTTGCTCAATGCTTTCAATGATCAAGTCATCAAATGATGTAGCTATATCAAACTTAACAACTTTATTAATAGCATCATGTGTCTCAAGGGAAAGCTCATTAGCAATCACAAGACTATCATAGTCAATTTTTAATGTAGTGTATTTGTCTTTTAGTGAGTTGTGCCTAGTGTTGAGCTCATCATGCTTCTTCTCAAGTTTATCATGTTGATCTCTAAGCTCTTTGTTAGAAGTTTTGAGCTCCTTGAGAGTAGAAGACATAATTTCATTTTGATCTTTGAGCTCATCACTAGCCTTTTGTGCACTTTCAAGCTTAGATGAGAGTGATTCATTTTCATTTTGGAGCTTATCATTTTCATTTCTAGTTCTTCTTATGACTTTAGAGTATTTGTTCAACAATTTTACAAGTTCGTCATAAGAAGGTGCATCATATTCATCATCACTATCACTATCATCATCATCATCACTATCATTATTTTGTATCTTTCGTTCACCCTTGGCCATAAGGCATAGGTGAGTAGTGGACGATGATGGTGAAGATGGCGGTGAAGGTGGTGATGAAGATGTTGGTGAAGATGATGGCCCAATCACAAATGCGGCAACCTTCTCTTTCTCATCATCGCTCTCATCACCGGAGGACTCACATGATGATTCAATGTCGGTGAGCCAATCACCAACAATGTATGCTTTTCCTCCCTTCTTCTTCTTGTGGAACTCTTTCTTCTTGCCATCCTTCTTCTTGTATGGCTTGTTCTTCTTCTTTTCATCTTCATCATCGCTTGAATCATTTTTCTTGCCCTTGTTCTTGTTTTTGTACTTGTCTTTTGGAGGTCTAGGGCATTGATGAGCTAAGTGGCCAAGTTCACCACAATTGTAGCAATCCATCTCCGAGATAGGCTTTATTTTGCTACTTATGAAGAATTTCTTTTTCTTACCATCGAACTTGATGCCACTCTTGTTGAGCTTCTTTAGCATCTTGGTGGTCTTCCTCACCATGAGTGCAAGTAATGCATCATCAATATCACTTTTACTTGAGCTCTCTTGCACCATCATGGCTTGGCCCTTCTTCTTCTTCTTGTCATGGCTAGCTTTGAAGGCCAAGTCCTTCTTCTTGGAAGATGATGAGCCCTCTTCCGGAGTGATGTGCATGTACATCTCATGTGCATTGATCTTCCCCAATACTTGTGTCGGTGTTGCGGTGGAGAGATCACTTTGATGAAGCACGGTGACAATGTGACCATACTTCTCAACGGGAAGAACACTCAAGATCCTCCTTGCAACATCTGATTGGCTCATTTGGGTGAGCCCAAGAGCATTGAGGTCCTCTACAAGAACATTCAATCGAGTGTACATGTCATTAGCGCTTTCTTTGGGAAGCATCTCAAAAGAATTAATTTTCTTTAAAGAAATATGATAGCGTTCCTCACGCTCACTCTTAGTTCCCTCATGGAGAGCACAAAGGTTTTTCCATAATTCATGAGCGTTCTTTGCATTACGCACACGATTGAAGATATCCTTGCCTAAGCCCCGGTAGAGTGCATTTTTGGCCTTTGCATTCCACCGGTCGTACTTCTCCTCGTCACCACTTGGGTTGGCGGGATCCTTGATAGCGGGAAGCCCTTGGGTTGCGGCTCTAAGACACCCAACATCTATGGCTTCGAGGTACGCCTCCATTCAGATTTTCCAATATGGAAAATCATCCCCCCTCAAAGGTGGGAGGTGGTCCTTCCCCGTTAGACATCTTGCTCTAGGCGGTAAAGCCTAAATTAGGAGCAACTCGGCTCCGATACCAATTGAAAGGATCAAGATGCCTAAGAGAGGGGTGAATTAGGCTTTTCTAAAAATTAATTGCAAGAATTAAATCCTACGAGCCGGAATTCACCCCTAGTGCCTACTTGTGTTCCTAGAGATTCTACCAGTAAAAGTTTTGCACCCTAAGTTCCAATCCTAGTCTAGCATGGCAATTCTAGGAAAGTAAACCAAGCAATGAAAGTAATACAAGAATGTAAATGCTTGAAAGTAAGGGGCAAGGAACAAGGCGATGTTTTCCCGAGGTATCGGAGAGTCGCCACTCCCCACTAGTCCTCGTTGGAGCACCCGCGCAAGGGTGTAGCTCCCCCTTGATCCGCGCATGGATCAAGTGCTCTCTACGGGCTGATTCTTCGACACTCCATCGCGGTGAATCGCCCAAAACCGCTCACAAGATGAGTTGAGTCATCCACAAGCTCCGCCGGATGATCATCAAACTCCCAATCACCACCAAGCCGTCTAGGTGATGGCGATCAACAAGAGTAACAAGCTAGAACTCTCACTTGACTACAACGAGCCTAATGAGAAGATGGATGCACACTTGCTACTCCCTAGTCACTAGTGAGGGACTCTCAAGCTTTGATTCTCAAACACTACCCTCACTAGAGCTCTTGCACTCCCTTGCACTCCAAAGGTGTTTCTCAGCTGAACAAATGAGCAAGAGACCTCTAAAAGAGGTGGTGGGGATGTATTTATACACCCCACAGTCAAATCCAACCGTTACCTGCCAACTCAACAAAATACGAGGTGACCGAACGCGCCGGTCGCTCGTAACGGTCGAAAACCTGAAATAACGGCTGAGTGACCGGACGCGCCGATCAGGGGTGACCGGACGCGTCCAGTCGTGCAGGGAGCTTACTGTACTCTGACCTGACGCGTGACCGCGTCTGATCAGTGATGACCGGACGCGTCCGGTCGTCAGAGTACCTTACTGGAACGTGATCGGACGCGCCGATCACACCCCAGTCGCGTCCGATTAGGTGATTTCCCTCAAGTGACACGTGTCAGCCTGAACATCGCGTCCGGTCCTTGCAAGGACCGCGTCCGATCAGCAGCGCTGAGACACAGTAGCGGTTTAGAACTGACCGGACGCGTCCGGTCAAGCCAGACACCGCGTCCGGTCAAGAGAAAACGTCTCTAAAAACTTCGAAACGCGACACAACTTGTACCAAGTTGCTTCCAACTGAACTTTGAGCTATTCTAGAGCTACCTAGTGCTAAGTTTGACAAGTGTGCACCACACCTAAACACAAGACTCACCTAGGTCAAGCTACTCGCTCATGCCCCCCTTTATAGTACGGCCAAAGGAAAAAGCGAAGATCCTAACGACTATTTCGAATGTAACTCAACATCTTGACATCCGGAACTAACCGTCCTTAATCTTGATGTCAATCCTTTGAAAACCGAAACGATTTCCATCAAGGGGCATGAATACCATAGTGCCCAAAGCAGTTATCAACCCCATGACCTAACTTACCAAAGTTTCTGCAAAACACACGTTAGTCATGGTAATAAAGCGTTGTCATCAATTGCCGAAACCAACTCTCGGGGCCTAGATGCTTTCACACTGTAACGTATAGAATACGAAACAAACGCACTATCAAGTTATATTCCAAGTTAGAATTAATGATATTTTATAAATTGAATTAATCCTGACATAGGGTACAAAAGTGGTTGCATTTGTGCTGCCTGTATCTATTTTTGTTGTATGAAACATTAATTATTAAAATACTTAGTTAGGTTACAAATATGTTTAATTCTATTTCAAAAGTGAATTATTAAAATTTTATTTAAAAACTTCAAAACCTATTTCAAAAAATTTGGTTGTCAATTTTAAAATGCAAATGACTATAAATGAGTTTTAAAACTTATTTGGTTCGAAAAGGTTAATTTAAACATTAAATCAAGTTTACAAAAAATTAAAAATAGAATTTGCTACATTGTGTTTTGGGCCAAAACCCCTTGGTCCTAATCCACAAAACCTTATTCTTTTCTTCTTCTTTTTCCTTTTGATTCAACCCTAGCCCACCAAATATTCTTGTCCAGCCATGGTTTGTGCTTCTCCCGCTAACGAATATTCTATCCAAATCCTGTCATCATCTTCTTTCGTAGTGGTCTTGGTCGATGCATCTCTCCAGATTAATAGAGTCAGGCGAAGCCAGAGTACAATATGTATGCCGAATTCGTCGACCAACCTTAAAATCTTAGACATATCGCAATACTCCAACTAGCCTTGAGCACTCCACTAGAGATTCTCTTTGCAATCTCCCACAGGTTGAGCACAACACCCCTCACAATCAACTCGATCAAAGCCGTTGAACAATCACCAAAAGGTGCTCAATGATCCACTACTACTCCAAGGCATCTAGGTGGTGGTAACCACTAAAACTAACCAGAAATCCATAGCCCATCGATGTTCTAGTACCACTAGATACAAACTCTATAAGCAATGCACCAGATGTTTTCCAATTTCACTTTGACTAGTCTCTGAGCAAGGGAGTGAGTGGAAAGGGTGCATAAGCTCTCCAAGAGTGTGTTTATCAGTTACAATGGCCAAAGAGAGCCTCCAAGCCCAAATACACCCCATATATATAGGCTCCCACCAAATAGAGCCGTTGAGGCTAGCTAAAAACAATTTTTGTGAGGTCAATGGAAAAGTCTGATGACCAACGGAGAAACACCACCGGAGAAAATCTATGGACATCCAATGGTCAGGGCACTACAATACAACAAAAATTTCATAAGGTGTTTCGTTTGGGCACTCCTAGGAGAGCGGGCTGGTTGCCCACCTACGTTATTAGGTGGTCGGGCAGCCGACCCAGCGACCACCTCGGTTAAGGCTTAACAGAGGCAGTCATCATAACGCGCTTGCCTCAGTTAGTACCGATTAATTGAGGTAGTTGTCCTAACGCAACCGTCTCCGTTAATATATTAACCGAGGCGGTCGCCTATAAACATCTGTCTCAGTTAATCGATGTTAACCAAGGCGGACGGTTAAGGTCGCCTGCCTTGGTTAATACAATAACAGAGGCGGTTGGTACAACACAACAGCCTTGTTTAATATATGATTAACTGAGGCAATTGCACTTAAGTTGCCTGCCTCAGTTAATCCTGGGGCTATAAATGTAGTGCCTAGCCACCCGCCACCTTCTTCCTCACGGCTTTTCCATTTTTGCGGGTTTTGAGCTCTAAAACCCCAAAAATTGAGCATTCCTTAGGGCGAGAAGTTTAGCCCTTGGATTTGTTGAAGGAGGGCACTGCAAGAGGTTGCTATACACTCTCCAATACTCATTCTTCTCTATTTTTCATCATTTGACGTTTTTCTTCTATATCTACATGGAGGAGAGAGAAAACGGATATAGAGCTTGCTTGGTGTTGGGCATTCTTAACGTCATTACCAAAAGTAGACTTAGTTTTCTAATTCTGATAACGGCGCCAAAAATGCCGAACCTATCCCTCATGCCACTTAAGCCAAGTTGTCATCCCCAGCATGACATGAGAGACGCGGTATTGAAATATGCAACTGCTCTTCTAAATAAATAATAAATAAGATCTGCAAGCGCACAGATTAATACCGATGTAGCATTTTAACCGGGAAGTATTCCAGGTATCGTTATTTATATTTTTACCACTGGGAAGGGATTACTAACATCAATGTTGATTATGGAATGGAATATAAGAATGAGTATCAATCATTGCATGTATAAGTGAGAGCATTCATCTATCTCTTGCATACAGGGGTAAGTGTCACATAAAATATAGATAAAGTATGAATGGTGACAAAGATAATTAATCTGATCAGCTAGCCACATATAATAATGATAAGCACCTCAACAGATATTCTAGCAAGTCATTAGCATGGTATTAGGACGAACTACAAGGATATTTCCTAAGTTATTCTTAACTATAAAGTCTAGCATATCATAGTTAGTGCAAGTACACTTGACAATCATTGCGAAAAAGGACTACGCCCATGCATAGTGATATTATCAAGGAAGATGAGAAACATAGCAATCACTCCCCTGTAATAATGTTGCTCTGCCTGCCTTACACACGGGAGGGGGACTATATAAGAACCAACGAAGCTGTCACCATCGCGGACCACCCCACGATCCGGCATATAAGGTGCAATCGCAGATAAATATGGTCTAAGCACCACGCCTACACAATATTTATCATTTACCCATGGATCCGATGGATAAACGCTATACGATCCTAAACATGTATATAATTCCAATCTAACTAAGCCAAGCGTATAACTACGATAAACTAAGAACAATATAATCGCAAACATAAACAAGTAGAGCATAGTCATAATCAATATATTGAAATAGAACAAAGTTGTATTCATAATATTGAAGAACAAAGATGAACAATGAAGAACAGTAGAGGAATTACCAAGAATCCTCTTGACAGATCCGGAAACCAATCGAAGATTGACTCCTTCTAGTTCTAATCCTATGTAGCTATGCTATACTAGAGATCTAGTTGATGTGGTGGCTCTAGGGCTTGATCAGAGACTCTCCTCCTGAGATTAGGGTTTGAAGAATGAGAATGAGGGAGTGCCTCCTCCAGGGGCCAGGGGTCCTGCTTATATAGCCCCCTCAAGTGAACGTGGGCCATCGGATCAAACCGACATTAATCGCACGGTTTTCCTTGATCCCTTAGGTCGGTGGAGCATAATCCACGAGACGGAGCCTGATTGGCTCTCAGGCCAGGGCGGGCGCCCTGCCTCTGGGCCCATTCGGCCTCCCGTTCGATCTCGTGGCTTCTGGAGTCTTCTAGATGATAGAAAATCGGTGAACACGTTATTATCTCTATGTAAACCCGACGTGTGGGCCTTTCCTCCGTATTTTCTGATAACCCCCTGCAGAAATAGACAAACACCAAAACTCGTGGAATTCTGTCAGATAAAACCCTAAGTCTAGGTGTTGGTTGCATTTGGATCCTTTTCTTTATTTATTTGATAACTATATTTGGTACTTAAGGACCGTCAACACTTGGCTGCATTTTTTCATACGGCTCTGCTTATATGCCTTTTTGGCTATGTGTGCAAGGTTCAAGGTTGTGGACAGGCAAGAATGGATGTACCAGACATCGAGGCCGGATTTTGTCTTACCTGGTTCAGGTGAGAAATTTTGTTGCTGCTGCGAAAAATCATCATCTGAGTCTAAAGCGGCCGCACATCATTTGTCCTTGTAATTGTTGCCACAACAAGCTTGCCCAGGAAGATGACGTGGTGCAATCTCACTTGGTCCGGTTTGGTTTCGTCAAAGATTACACGGTCTAGAAGTTTCATGGCGAATTCGAAACAGATACGAGTGCCAGTGCATTTGGAGGAAACTCGTCGACGTCAACGGCGGCAGTGACTGCACAACATGACGGAGGTCAACAACCCTCATCATCAACAGTAGCAGCTGGTGGGCATGGTACTACTGCTGGGGACAATGCAAATCGTGATTATATCACGATGGATGATCTGCTCCAAGACATGGCCACCAATGACGGTGGGGGCGGCGATGGGGATGGTGAGCCGGCTGCTTTGATGTAGCCCAAGTATGTGGAGTTTTTGAGGGATGACTTGCTATCCGCCTCAACCACGATGATATTTTGTTTGGGAGCTTAAGGTGGCTGGAGAATTTCAGAGAGATGATGTAGATGACAATTGATCCCCTCTATAAGGACTGTCCGAAGTAGTGGACGGCGCTGCATTTTAACCTCCAGATGCTGATGCTGAAGGCTTGGCATGGCTAGTCCCACACTAGCTTCAACGAGCTATTACATATCCTTACTTCCACATACCCAAAGGATAACAAGGTGCCCGCCAATACCTATCGGGTGAAGAAGCTGATCTGGCCAGTGGCGTTGAAGCTTAAAAAGTTCCATGCTTGCCCTAACCACTGTATCCTATATCGAGGCCAGTATGATAACTTGGAGAGTTGCCCGCACTGCGGCAGGAGTCAATACAAGTGGAATTCCAGTTATCGCGTGGATGCGAACAACGAGGGAATCTCGAGTGGGCCAAGGAAGAAGATGGCCAAGAAGAGTAGTGTGAAGCAGATCCTGTCTCATGAGGACAAGGAAGAAGAGGGTTACACGTAGAGAAAAATCATGCCCTGACGATGTGGTACCTGCCCGTGATCAATCGCCTGTGTGCTATATTCGAGAACCCCGAGGTTGCCAAGCTGATGTCCTAGCATGCATCTGATGATCGAACGAAGGACGATGGCAAGCTGTGACACCCCACCAATGGCCAGTAGTGGAAGCATTTCAATGCCAAGTTCCTTGAGTTTGGCAAAGAGGCGAGGAACGTTAGGTTCATGCTTAGTGCCGATGGGATAAATCTATTCGGTGACCTCAACAGCTTGGACAACACTTGGCGTGTTATCCTCACCATGTACAACCTACCTCCCTAGCTATGACAGAAGCACACGTATCTTATGTTGACCATGTTTATTTCTAGACCGAAACAACCCGACAATGATATAGATGTGTTCCTAGAGCCGTTCATGGAGGACATGAAGAAACTATGGGAAGAAGGGGTCAAAATGATGGATGCCTCCCTAAATAAGGAGTTCACTCTAAAAACCATCATCTTTGTCACTATCACTGATTACCCTGGTCCTTTTCCACTTCAGGGAAGATCAAAGGGAAGACCAGTTGTGTAGTTTGCATTAACGGTACCTCCTACACTTACCTTAATGCATCCAAGAAGATGGTGTACATGAGGCATAGGCGATTCCTCATCAGAGAGCACAGGTACCGAATAGCTACGATGAATAAGTACTTCGATAACGAGAATGAGCCACAAATTGATGAGCCAAAAAAGACGAGGTACGGGGAAAAGATGTTTTACATTGTGAAGGGCATAGAGGTTGAGTTTGGAAAGAAGAAGAAAGAGAAAGATGGGACCATGACAAGGAAGAGAAAGTGGGATAAGATGGAGGAACCATCTGCTGTCGTTCCTTTCAAGCAGTCAAGTTTCTTTAAGTACCTGTCATACTAGAAGGAGCTAGATACGCCCCATGCCATCGACTGCATGCACCTGGAGAAGAATGTCTTCGGAAGCACGATTGGCGTCCTGCTAGACATCAAGACTAAGATGAAGGATGGTCTGAAGTCACGGATGGATCTTGTCAACCAGCGCATCAGGCCTGAAATTTAGCTGACACCACCATAGAATGGGAAAGTCCACCTTCTGGGCGTGAGCTAGAACTTAACGAAAGATGAGAAGAGGGTTGTGTGTGCTAGTGGCTTAGGGGTGTCAAGTTGCCGACTAATGGCAACTCACATGACCAACTACAACTCACATGACTGCCACGTCACACTGATGGTGTTCCCTCCAATTGTGATCAAGGCTATAGGTCCAAAGTATGTGAAGATGGTCATCACACATATGTCCTACTTCTTCAACCACATCACATAGAAGGTCATCGATGAAGCTCAGCTACCCGCCCTAAAAGAATTCATCACAGAGACTCTTTGCTAGCTAGAGATGTGCTTCCCACCATCTTTCTTCGATATTATGCACACCTGATGATGTACATGGTTGATTAAATATAGGAACTGGGCTCGTCTACGTACACCAGATGTGGATGTATGAGCGGTTCATGTCGACTCTGAACAGCTATGTGCTTAACTGTGCTTACCTAGAGGGCTCTATGATCGAGGCATACAAAACCGAGGAGGTCGTTAACTGCTACACCAAATACATCCAGGATGGAAGGGCTACCCATCCCTCAGCATGAAGGCAGAACCTCAGGAATGGGGTGCATAGAGAGGAAAGTACTATGGAACATAGTCCGTGGGTACCCCGCAAGGAAGGGAGAAGATCTAGTCCGACTAGGATTGTCCACATATAATCCTAGTAACATTACTTTCCTGTAATTCTACTAAGACTTTTACATTGTAACCGATTAGGAGACTTGCCTCTTAGACTATATAAAGGAGGGCAGGGCTCTCTAGATCGATATAGCCAAGATACATATGGATGTGTAACAATCAATCATACACAACACCACAATGCAAAGGCTCCCCTGGACTATGGTATTATGCTACATAGCAGCCTAGACCAGTATAAATCGCTCTCTTATGTTTATCGTCCAGTTCTGCATACTCTGAAGCCCACCAATCATCATTCTGGGTAACCCCCGTGATGAGTTGCTGATCCTCAAACACTGATAGCTGGCGCGCCAGGTAGGGGCTTTCGGCGCAATTACGTTCGAGAGCTCGGCAAACCTCAAGATCAACGCCATTCGTGGCAACCTGATTTCCCATAGTGGCGTCCTTTAACAGCCTGACGGGCTTGACATCACGGCGACGCCAACCTTCTAGCAGCCTGCGATGGGACTCTATGTCTCAAGCAACTAGCTCCGACTCATCTGGACTTATTGGAGGGAAGGACGGGGAAGAAAGCCTTTTGGAGCCTCCTCCCCCTGGCCGTCTCCACCGCGAATGGGTGGGCGAGGTGCTGCGGTGGCGATGGCCGAGCCAGCAAGAGTGGGGCGGCGTGCACTCGGTCCTAACCTAGGCTACTAGGCTTGGGTCGCCTACGCTAGGATGCTTCTGGCAGGATATGGCTAGATGGGTTCGCCTGCCAGCCCTAGATATATAAGGGCATTCATTAGTAAATGGATCTTGTTGCATCTCACGTTAAAGTTCTCGGCATAGGATTCCTGGAAGTGCTGGACTACTGGGAGCGCGTGGCGACTGGCGAGCTCGTCTTTAGTGAGAATACCTTCATCAGGGATAATCGTGAAGAGCCTTGCCTTGAAAGGTTCCATGACCCGTTGCGGCAACACCTTCTTCGTCTTCTTCTTCTGCTTCCCATCTAGCTGCAGCAGCAGCGCCTCCTCCTCCCATCCTCTGGCATCGACACCTTGAAGAAGGGGATCCTCGTCACTGACACCTGGTACGCCGTGACAAAGTCCTTTAGCTTCAGGATCTTCCCTTCCTCCGGCGTGCACGCCTCATCCAGCTTTAGGATCTTAGCTTCATCCGAGTCCGAGTCCGACGCGCTCGGCTGGTTCTTCTTCCTCTTAAGGACAGGAACAGAATCGCCGGTCGACAACGACTCGGACGCGCGTCGCCGCCTTCCTCTTCCGGTATCAACGACGGGACCCATCGCCTGCGATCGATGGATCAATCGATCTCCCTCTCAAAAAAAAGACGATCAAGATTAATTACGAGGGGGACGTGACATGGAAGATGGGAAGGGAAGGAGAGCCGTAGATATACAGCCCCGGCAATCTTAGGAGCTTCCATAATTATTCACGACCGCCCGTCTCTGTCTATTAATCTGTTTCAAGAGGATGGAAGTCGGAAGGGGTTAGGGCACGATCCATGGAGGCTGCTATGATAGGGGATGACGGTGACCTCAAGACCAAGGAGGAGACAACCGTGTTGGAGTCTGAGAATGGTGACATCCTGACGAAGACCAACGTGGTGATGGTTAACTTGGCTGGTGGTTTGTTGGCATCCAACAAGCCCACAGCGGAGGCCCACGGGATGAAGAGGAAGGAGGCCACCAGCGCATCGTCGGAGGCCGGTTACCTCCATGACCGTGACACAAAGAGGAAGGAGGCCAGCACATCGAAGGTTGACGCTGCCACCCTCAAGAAGAAGAAGGAGGGTGATAGCTTGTTCAAGGAGGGTGAGATGCTGAAGCTGAGGGAGGAGTTTTGGGAGGCAGAGCTTCTACGGAAGGAGGGCCTTGTTCCGGCGGCATTGAATTGCTAGTTGGAGAGGAAGACCACACATGTGCCCACGGTTGACAAGAAGAAGAAGAAGAAGAGGGTGGTCAGGGTAATTATGCCAGATGCTTACATCGATTACATTATAGAAAATCCTGACATGATGAGAGAACTCTCTGACGAGGAGATGGACAAGTGTCCCGAGGAATACCGCCAAATGTATGCCATTAACAAGGTCGTCAATGCTAAGAACCTTGCATATCAGCAAGCCCTCATCGATCAGTACCGAGCTTTTGGCTTTGCCTATGACGAAAAGGAGGTCACAGACAATGAGGAGGAGGCCATGATGAAGAACTAGGCAGGAAGCAAAGGGGTGGTCCAATAATTTACAAGCAGCCTGTGTTTAATTTGTCCAAGATCAAGCTATCCTAACTCCCTATAAGTAGTAGTAGTAGTATCTTGTCTTTGTGTGATCCGTCTATCCTAAGTGTTTGGTGTCTGCTCATTACTATAGTGTGTAAGGTGTTGTTTAGTTATATAAATGTAACGTGCCGCGGGAATGGAATGGAAATCGATGATTTCGTATCTTGTTTGGTTCCCCTTGATAACTGCATGGCTGGGAGTGCCACCTGCTGTCGGTCAAAATTGGGCGTAATCAGTCATCTGAAGGGCAAGATCGGTTACACTGCTATCGGGTCCCCTTGACGATGAAGCAAACAAAATTATCGTGATCAGTTCCCGCTATGATCGATTCTAGTTATTAAATGCGTGAACCAAACCGCTCGTAAGCGTAATCATCATCTTGGTGTTGTTGTCTTGGACCTTATTTGTTACTATTGTTTCCTATATAGTATGGGTATGCATGGTCCTGATGTTATTATCGCGCCTCGTTATTTGTATGGTCATCCACTGCTCCATCACCAAAGCAGTACAACACGCTATTCTAGTGTTTGGTGCATGGATCTTTACTAGCTAGTTTTGTTGATTATACACTACCCCATTAATACTTGGTTACAAAAAGTGTGCAAGCTCATACATGATCCAAACCCCAGTCAATTGGAAGTCCATTAATATGCTGTGAGGTGTGAAGGGGAAAAACATGCATAGTAAGTATCGAATGGGCTTTCAAGTCATTTCAGTTAAGTTCTTAAAAACATGATGATGAGCTACAAATGGAGCAGGAAGAGTTGCCTCCGCCTCCTCCACATAGGCAGGCACAAGTGGTGTGTGTCATCAGCGGCCTTGTTCATCGCTCTCCACCTCGCGGGGTCCGTGGTCTTTCCATCCCCTGTCGCCGCTGCAATATAATAGCCCTATATATGCGCGTGTACATGGGCAGCTTCTTCGACATGATGCACTGCATCCACTGCACATGCCACTCCAGGTTCATGCCCTTAGGGACTAGTTCATTGTTGGCATAAATAGCAACAACGAAGATCAAGGTTATAGTTGGCCAAATGGGCCTAGCCCGATGGGCTAGCATGGGCCTAGTCCAAAAAAGCATGACACAGGCCTG
Organism: Saccharum spontaneum; assembly: GCA_022457205.1. Taxonomy (NCBI): domain Eukaryota; kingdom Viridiplantae; phylum Streptophyta; class Magnoliopsida; order Poales; family Poaceae; genus Saccharum; species Saccharum spontaneum. The sequence continues at coordinate 3,423,515 of CM039610.1, forward strand.
GCCCAGGATGTCCATATGCCAAGGCCGCGACTCTAGCGCATAGGGTTTGGCACGGGCACGACATAGATTTTGGACCGGCATGGACGTGGCTTGATTTGGATGGCCTCAGGGAATTTAAGACCATTATAGATATACATAAGAGACTATATAAACGTCTTCAAATCCAAGCTCTCAAACACTAACTCCTTATACAGCCATCTCCTCCCACACTCCCAGCTCCCGTGCAATGCGTACTCCTAGGTCCCGCTTGACGGCCTCGGTGCGAGGGAGCAGTGGTGCAGCGTGTGGGGTTGGTGGTATAGCGTGCTCGGCATGAGGGAGTAGCAGCCTGGCAATGTAGTAGCATGACGGTCTTGCACGCGAGGTGCGGCTACGGCGATGGCGTGACATGGACTGGGGCCAACACAGGCCCAATGGGCTATCATGGACATGACTAAGTGTTGTAGGGCCCTGCCTGAGCCAAGAGTTGGCACGATGGCCCGACGCGACACGGCAAGGCTAGGGCATCGTGCCAATTAGTGCCATGTCATATTGTGTCAGGATCGGGCTGCCAGTTTGGCCATCTATAATTAAGGCTAGCAAGGGACCGTCATTCGTATAGTCAAATTACTCCACGAGAGGGCCCACCCTATCCTTTTGTTTTACTTTACTTGTATTAATTCTTTTTTTCATCTCTTATCAGTCAGTGTAATTATAACATATAATTGCTTAGCACAGGCAACAAGAGTAACATTGTTTTTTTTTTCTACGGTATTTTGCCAGTTAATTTCACGAGATTGATTTTCGTGCTGTATTTAAAACTCAAACATGTTTGTGCCTTAAAATGGAACATATAACTTGTTGTGTGCTCACCTGAACGACTTGTGTCTCAGAGATTTATTCAATAATTACATCATGCATTTGAATTCATCTTAAAATCAAAATTTATATTGTGTCGGGACATGTGCTAAACAATTGTACAACGACCACTATGCCATGAAGAGCTTTGTCACTACTGCAGTGAAGCTTTTTAGAGACTTTCTAGAAGACCAAAAAATAGGTGCTTTTCAAGATTCAAACTCGTAATCTTCAGCCCACACAACATCTCTCTACAGCTGCACTACACGCTCATTTTGAGTATATATATAATATGCTGTTTTTACCAACATTTTGTATATTTTGGCTACTCAACTGACTCAAATGAAAAAGTTTCAATGACAGTTTTAAATTGTGTCAAGCACTATACTTTTGGTGTAGGATGTGTCTCCATCCAAGACAATTTCAAAATTTCAAATAGAAAACTCAAAATATGTGAATTTAAATTAAATATTTGAGACTCTAAACAACTTCAAATCTAAAACTTATAACCTACAAAGTGTAGATTGGGTTGGCCACTACAACTTTAGTATTAACCATGTGAATATTTGAGGTCATTAGAAAATTCTAAAATTAGAATTTCAAAATGTAAGGACTTAAAATACATATTTGGAACTCTAAAGAACTTAAATAAAAACTTTTCAACTACAAAGTTGTAGATTATATTGAAAACTACAACTTTGATATATACCATGTCAACATACGAAGTTTTTTTAAAAAAATAAAACTTAAATTTCAAAATTTATGAACTTAAAACAATATTTTGGGACTAAAAGTTTGAAAGACGTAAATCGCATCGAGCGCTATAATTTTGACCATATAAGTTTGTCTTCACCTGATTTCATATGGAAAAGTTATGAATTATTTTTTTATACAACGTTTTTAGAGGCAGGCCTCCTAACATGCCCACCTCTGTAATCAATTTCTATAGGCAGACTCTTCGAATGTCTATCTCTGTTAATAGTAAATTTTAGAGGTAGGCATATTTTGTGAATTGGACGTTAGCTTCTGTAAATCGATGATTAACAGAGGCAGCCTTAAGTAGATGATTAACAAAGGCGGGTGTTTACCTAGAAGGCGCCTGACCATTTATAGAGGCAGCCTCTAGATATGCCCACCTCTGGAGAGGTTATCTGCTTAAATACATTTTGTAGGAGTGTATGCTAGAGGGATCGTATCACCCTTCTCTTGGTGACAGCCAGTTCCCAGCATCTAGCATCATCCTTGATTATTGAAATCAGCTCGCTTGGTGGTTGTATGTTGTTGTTGAAAAAGTCATGCATTTATTTCCTCTTATTTTATTTATAGCTCCTAGAAACCTAACAGAAAGATTGAATAAGTTCTTGAAGTGGTGAATTTAGCATGGAACCCACCTAAGTTGCGACCACAATTCCTCTAAAGCGTTGAAGTGTTCCAGGTAGGTTCTTTAGACTGTCCGCACTCATGAACCTCTATATTTATCCTCTAAAAGGCCTAGTCATCAAGATTCTCTCCTATATATCTAATTCTTCCACACTCATCCATCCTCTATATCATTCCCTATTCACCATGGGATCCATTTGTCACTTTATTTAAATATATCCATGTGACATCTTGTTTTAAAGAATTTATTGAAACAAACTTAATGGTGCAATCGGAATTTAATTTGGTTAATTAGTTTGTGAGTTATAACATTTTTTACAACTTGAAACGGTGGGGCCCGCCTAAGATTCTCTCCCCTCTCTCACACATGCATGCTCCTCTCTGCTGTGCTTTCATCTGGTAAACAGACTGCCAGCCGCTAAATATAAAAGACCAGCGTCGGTAGCGAACGATGATGACGTAGCCGCTGCAGCTGAAATTTACTCTATACCGACCGCTACTAGCACAGCTGGAATTTACCGGATGCCTTTACAAGCACCGGTGCGACCAGTCTTAGCAACCAAACAAGTTCCATCTGCTTGCCATGAGCCTTATGCACCAGTATCCGTATCGCACTCACGCCGCCGCATTCCTCTTCTGGTACCCCCATCGCCCGCGATGGATGGATGGATCGATCGATCTCCCTCTCAAAAAAGACGATTCAGCTGGATTATATTAACTGCGAGGAGGGCACGTGACATGGAGATGGGAAGGAAAGGAGAGCCACAGCCGTGGCAGATATACAGCCCTGCCGGCAATCCAATCCTAGAGCTTTCGAAGGCCCGCACGCAACCGTATCCGTATCGCTATCGCACCCATATCCAATTCAATTTCCTCTGCCTCCTCGCCTTCCTTAATTATTCACGGCCCTCTGTCTGTTAATCTGTTTTGACTGCAGGACGGAAGGGGTTAGGTTCAGGATGAAGAGGAAGGAGGCCACCAGCCCAACGGAGGAGGACGCTACCACCCTCAAGAAGAAGGAGGGTGATACTGATAGCTTATTCAAGGAGGGTGAGATGCTGAAGCTGAGGGAGGAGTTATGGGAGGCGGAGCGTCTGTGGAAGGAGAAGCTTGTCCCGAGGCGTTGGATCGTTGGTTGAAGAGGAAGAAGACCACGCAGGTGCCTGTGGTTGACAAGAAGAAGAAGAAGGAGGTGGTCAGGGTAATTTTCCCCGATGGTTACATTGATTACATGATCGCAAATCCTGGCAAGATGAGAGAACTCTCTGACGAGGAGATGACCAACTATCCTGTGTGTTTCCGCCAAATGTATGCCATTACCAAGGTCGGCAATGCTAAGAACCGCCCATATTAGCAAGCCCTCATCGATCAGCACCGAGCTTTTGGCTTTGCCTATGACGAAAAGGAGGTTGCACACGACGATGAGGAGACCGTGGTGAACTAGGCAGGAAGCAAAGGGGTGGTTCAATAATAATTTGCATGCAGCCTGTGTTTATTAATTTTGTCAAGTTTACAATACTACATGGATTGATGTGATACTACCAATAAATTTGGATGAAGTAATTCACAAATTGAACTTTTGTTGTCTAACAAACCATCATAATGTTTGATTCCATTACTGTGTTTTTTTTTGGTTAGAAATCAAAGTTATAAACAACAATATGTTCTGCTTGCAGAACTTGATTATAGCCGTACTTTGTATGAGACCATATATTTGGAAAGAAAGAATGACGGGCAATTGCAGGAGTTGCAATTGTGTCCATCTCCGCAGCAAGCCAGCAATTATTGCATTCGTGTGTCATCAGCAGCCTTGTTCATCCCTGTCCACCTCGTGGGGGTCCATGGCCGCTCCATCCCCAGCCGCCGCTGCAATAGCCCTATGCGCATGTACATGGGCAGCTTCTTTGACATGATGCACTGCAGGCACTGCACATGCTTCTCCAGGTTCACGCCCTTGGGGATGAGTTCATTGTTGGCGTAATCAGCAACAACGACGGAGATCAAGGCCAGCAAGGGACCTCCAGTCATATTGCTCCACGATTCCCTGCCCTATCGATCCTTTTGTTTCACATCACTACTATCAATTCTTTTTTTTCCCATTTCTTATCTGATTCTCTGTGTAATTATAGCATAGGATTGCTTAGCACAGTTTTTTTCCTTTCTCTACGGTTTTTTCCTAGTTAATTTTCGCGATGTTGATTTTCGTGCTGTATTTCAAACTCAATGGTTATTGTTGGCCTCTGGTTATCACTAACATGTTTGAAGTTTCCCCCCTTGTCGTGCTTGTCTTCTATCCAAAAACTGGATCACAGATCGAACTTTGCTGCCAGAAATCCAGGTCAACTGTTTCAGAAATATCTACTAGATTTGCTAAAAATTCTTGGGCCACTTAGCTTCTGCAATCTGCACAAAATTGGAACAATTCAGAGGGTTTTATGTGCTCTTCTGCTAGCTAGTATATTTGTTCATCCATACATTCAGTTAAGTGTATGTACTAGTGTTGATGGTAACTCTTTAATAAAGTAGTTGGGTTACTTGGTTTTCACACTTTCTGCACATCCAAATATTCCTTAAATGATGAGTTCTAATTTTATCTCCACTTTGTGTTGTTCCTTTCCATGTGACCTGGTATTATTTGGTAAAGCTGGGTCAGGGTGTCCACCAGATGCCGTCTTCCCAGGCTTGCGCGCTGCCGGCCCAACATGCCTGCTTGCTCTCTAGTCTCCCTCATCTCTCTCTAAAAAATATCTCCCCACTTCACTCGCTCATCGCGTCCTTCACCATGTCATGCGGCCTTCAGCCCACGCCACTCCGCCTCGCCATCGTGGCCATCCCAGCCCGCGCCCCCATCCTGCGCCACCCCGCGCCGCCCCACTACGCCTCGCTACCGCGGCCATCCCTTGCCGCGCGTCCCATCCTGTGTGCCGCACCACCCTCCGCGCTCCACTAGTACAAAAGATTTTCAGAAATGCCTCCCTTTTCTATCAGAGGCAGATAAACTAGCACGCCGCCTCTAACGTCGCTGGGGAATACTATAGCTCCATGACCGTTGCTGAAAATCCATTTTCAGGGGCGGTTCCATTAAGAAATCTGCCCCTAAAAATGGATAGGTGGTTCCGTTAAGAGAACCACATCTGAAAATATTATTTTCAAGGACGGTTGCTTATGTCAACCGTCTCTGAAAATGAGTGATTTTCATAGGCGGTTCTCTTAAGACAATCATCCCTGAAAATCGATTTTTAGATGCGGTTGACTAAGTCAACCATTCTTAAAAATAGCTGCAGCACAAATAAATTCATATTTTTAAATGAAGTCAAATGAAGACAAAATTTATACCAAAATTGTAGAGCTCGACGATATTTAAAACTTCGTAGTTGATAAAATTTTTGTTTGAGATCATTTAGGGTTCCAAATATATAAATTAAATCTCAGATTTTTCATTTTAAATTTTTCAATTTCTCAAATGACCTTGGATGGAGAAATGTCCTATATGAAAGTTGTAGTGTTCGAAGAGATCTAAAACTTTATAATTGAAAATTTTCCCATTTAAGGTCGTTTAATAGTCCAAATTCTTGATTACAAGATCCATATGTATTAGTATAAATGGATAGCATTATATATCTTGGCTGTGTGGTGCAGTGGTAGAGGATGAAATGCACGGAGCGAGAGGTTGTGAGTTTGAATCCTAACTGCTGCACTATACCGGATGGTGGCAAAAATTAAATTCTACAAGTGGTTGATTGTCCCTCTAGGCCTCTAGCCACAATAAATATTTTTTCTTATTTTGGTTAGACTATAAATAATTTTTAAAAATTCTAAAAATTATTTTTAGGGACGGTTGACTTAAGTCAACCACCTCTGAAAATCGATTTTTAAGGAGCGGTTGTCTTAAGAGAACCACCTATGAAAATCGATTAAACCGCCTCTAAAAATCTTACAATCAGTGGCATTGTAACGTTTTTTTAAACCGCCTCTAAAAACCTATTTTAACTGCTTCTAAAAATCCTTTTTGTACTGGTGCTCGCCCATCACGGCCATCCACTGTCGCGCCCCCACTCCACACTTGCCCGTCGCGGCCACGGCATGCACCCTGCCACCACCACCACCCTGACGTCACCAGGAGAAGATCGTCACCAGCTAGGACATCGTCTCTCGTGGTCAACCGAAGACACCATGGCAAGAAGAGGCGCATGTTGCAAGCGTCTGTTTCAAGTGTTTGAGATGTTTCGGAGGTATATTTTAAGTATTTTATATGGATGTTGCAAAAGTAGATTAAGATGTTGCACATGTTTCAATGGTGATACACGTATGTTGCAAGCGTCTGTTCTAAATGTTTCATCTATTTTTTCAGACCTATATTGCAAGTGTATTCATGTGGATATTGCATATGTTTCACACGTATGTTGCAAATGTTATATCTGGATGTTGCGCATGTTTACAATGATTTTTAAGTATTTTTAGGTGTTTTTGTAAGTGTTTCAGTTATTTCAAATTTATGTTGCAAGTGTTGCATCTGATTGTTGCAAAATTAAATCGGGTGTTGCTCGTGTTACAAATAGAACACACCTACGGCCTCCTGTTGTAGCTACAGGAGCACCGCCGAGCGGGCACAGATGTCTGGGCGGAGGAAGCAGAGGGCACGGTGTGCATGCAGCCGGAGCTTGGATTGATCGTCCGTCCACAGTTGAAATAAGACAGCTTGTATTGTACAGGCCGGGCAATATTCCAAGTAAGTAGTTATGCAAAAATGCTAAAGAAACGGACAGCCGCCGCCGCCGCATCCTCGCGATCCACATCTAGCTAGAGCCCCGGCCCGTTATTTGTTTCGATAGGTAGGAGTAGGACTCGATCGATCGCGGCTGCTGCAATATGGGAGGAGGTGACCGAGATCTCAAGATGAAAGAGGCTGCTGCGATGGGCGGAGGTGACCGAGATCTCAAGATGAAGGAGGCTGCCGCGATGGAGGGAGGTGACCTAAATCTCAAGTTGCAATCTGTTGCGATCGGGGAGGGTTTTCATGAACTGTGGATCGGGGAAGGCGGCCGAGATCTCAAGATGAAGGAGGCTGCTGCGATGGGGGGAGGTGACCGAGATTACCTAAATCTCAAGTTGCATTCTGTTGCGATCGGGGAAGGTTTTCATGAACTGTGGATCGGGGAAGGTGACCGAGATCTCAAGACGAAGACGAAGGATGCGGGCGGGTCGGAGGGCGGTGACACTTTGAAGAGGAATGAGGCGAGCAGACCGTGGGAGGAGGAGGGTGGGATCCTGAAGCTGAAGAAGGAGTCGATGGCGGCGATGGATCTCTGGTTCCGGACTCAGTCTCCCGCGAGGATGGCCAGGAAGGACGCGCAGGAGAAGGCCCAGGCGCTCGGAGCAGGGAAGAAGAAGATGAAGGTGGTCAAGAGCAAGTTCCCTAAGGAGCTCATCGAACACATGGCTGCATGTCCCTTTACTGTCTGCAATGACCTGTCTGACGAGAAGCTTGCCCAGCGTACCCCATACTTCCGAGAAGTCTATGCCACTGTAAAGCTTTTCGAAGCTAAGAATCGTGAGTACTGGAATGCCCTCATCGCTCAGCAGGAAGAATTGGACTATGCTGAAGATGAGAATGAGGTCACGGATGACGAGGAGGAGGCGGTGGTGAAGAATTAGGGCATGAAGCAAAAGGGTTCTATAATTTACTACTAGTGGCCAGTGTTCGTGCAAGACATCAATCAAGCTAGCCTAAGTTGGGAGCAGTATCGTGTCTGTGTGTCATCAACTTACCCTAAGTGTGTGCTCATTACTATGGTGTAATCATCATCTTGGTATTATCGTCTTGGATTATACCTTATTTATGTTATTTATGTTCCCAGTTTTATTATCGCACCTTGCTATTTGTGAATTGATGGTTGTGTTTTATGCTAGATTGCTGGTTTATAATTATTGCTGATTTTTTGCATTACTAGTCTTAGTTCAAAGTCCTGGTCCCCATTGTCTTACATACGCCTGCCCTAAATGAGTAATTTTTGCGGTTTTGCCATAAGTACCTTTGTTTTCTTTTATACTGCTGTGGTGGTGCCAATTCTTTCATACTGCTGTGGTGGTGACCCAAATTCTCAGTTCAGTCCTTGTCAATCAATTTGGCTATACTATCGAAGAAGTCAATGCATCGTTGATGTTTTCCACACCAAATATGTAATAGCCCCCGCAAACAGCGTAAGATGGGAGGTTATCTATTGTTTCATCACCACAGGGCATGTTTCTAGTGTTTCATTCATAAATCTTTTGTTAATCTTGATCGGACATGCCCAAGAATCTGGATGGAGTAATGAACAAATTGAAATTTGTTGTTGTCTGACAGATATCAGGATGTTTGATTCAGTTACTGTATATTTATGTTGAAAATTAAGGTTATCAGGTAAAATTTTCTGCTTCCAGAACCTCATTTTTGCTGTTACTTTTGTTTGAGTGATATTAGGAATTCTGCCAGTCCATTTCTCTATACTGAAATTTGCTAATCAAGTCTGTTACAGGAATTGCAATTGTGTCCATTGTCTGCAGCAAGCCAGCAACAATTGCATTGTTATGCTGCTCCATCAGACTGATAGCAGTTCATGGCCCAGTGCCACCGCACACTGGCTTCACAGATCCAGTTGCACTTCAAGTCTCAACTATGGCAACCAGCTTCTGTGTAATTTCATCTTTTGGGGGTTTGATTCGACTGGAGCTTGTGGATTTGTACCTTCTATTGATGAGGTGACTAGGTAGTGGGGAGTTATTCATGTCCAGTTTTTTATATATAGCTCTTGTAGTCTTCTATATGGTCATGGTCCTCCCATGCTCCCTTGCTTTGTAGGTACCGCGATGGGGGAGATCTGTAGATGCAGTTTACACAACCAAAGAGGGAAGGGGAAATGATTAGAAGAGGCCCTATCTGTAAGCTTGCTTGAAAATGCTAGATGCTCTCATAATAGAGACATGGGTTTATAATACCCCTTTATTTTGCTCTTAGTTGTCTAGTGATATTTTTTGGTAGTCTGTCTAGCAGTGAATAATTTTCTATTTAATCACTCAAAGCAAAAGATAGGAAATGCGTGGCAGCTCAGCTACTAAGTATTGCAACTGTTAACTGACCATAGGGCTTTTGCTGCCCAAGCTAATCCAACAGACCTGCTACAGATTTTTCTTGTTATATGTACTTATTCTGCTGTTTCTGTTCAGTTGCTTGGGCAACTGTTAGTTTTTTCCACTTATTGTTAATGCCCTGTCCACGGATTTTGTTCACTATTATAAGATCATGTATATTTAAATTGAGGTACAACTACAAAGTTGCATAACTTTTTGAGATCTACAACTTTTATTTTGGTCGTTTCTTCATCCGAGATTCCTTTGGTATATGGATACTACTACACTACACACTCACTTGTGACTATACAACATATGAATTCTTTTGGTATTAACTCTATAAAATCTTATGGTGCATATTTCAACATCCGAACAATTTCAAATCAAAAAAAATTGAACTACAAAATTATAGATCTCGTTGAGTACTACAACTTTGGTAAAAAGTTTGTCTTTACCGGATGTCATATGAGAAAGTTATAAAGTTTTTCAAAGCAGCCTATCACTGTTGGTTCATATCCCAAACCAGCAGTGATACACTATCGATCACAAACCGACAGTGATGGGCCGGCAGTACGGACCATGGCGGTGACAAGGAAGTGATGGTGGAGAGACCTAGCTTTAATTTCAAATCTTTGCTAGGGGCTAGGGCACAAAGGGGCTGCTGCATGTGTGGTTAATCTATCTATACCTAGTAATACAGAGACAAAATTTCTTACACGTGTTTTTCATCCAACCTACAGCTCCCACGTTCTATAATAAGGAAATTTTGATTCCCACCTTCCTCCTTCTAGTCTCTGTATCCGTGTCCATATCCTTTACTTTTCAATCTAAATATGGTATTCGTGTCCATATCCTCTGCTACTCTTTCTTTTTGGGTCATAATAAAATCAAATAGGCAAGCGCTAGGCCTAAGCAATATATATATATATATATATATATATATATATATATATATATATATATATATATATATATATATATATATATATATATATATATATTAATTACCTTCTCTGTCCACAAAAGAATGTAATTCTCGGATTTCGAGAAGTCAAACAGTCTAAACTTTAACTAAATTTATATAAAAAAATATAATTTTTTATACAAAATAAGTACCATTAGATTAGTTATGGAATATATTTTCATAATAAATTTATTTAGAGACATAAATGCTAATACTATTTACTACAGACTTGGTCAAACTTGAGCTCAATTGACTGGCACGGATACCATAATTGCATTCTTTTTTGGACGGAAGGTGTACAATGGAACAAAACATTGAACCAATCATCAATCAAATTACTTGAGCGAAATAGATACTCCAAACAGCTGGACCCGTCGTGGAATCAACCTCACCGGCCTCAAATAGAGCATGGCCGGGGTGGCGACAGCAAGCGCCGCGCTGATGGAGAGAGCAGGCTGAACACGGCACCATACGTGACGACAACAGCGAGCGCGGCGCCCATGGAGAGCAGGCCAAACACGATGTTGTACATGACGTAGGCGTAGAGTGCGGTGGGCTAGTCAGGCGCCGCCCGAGGTGGAGGCAGAGCCGCGGAGGAGGTGGCGTAGTGCTAGGCGCGAACGGAGGCGAGCAGGGACTAGGTGGAGAGGAGCAAGCGAGCAGCGCAGCGTACACGGCAAGGAAGAGTGCCACCTAGGTCCGTCGCCGGCTCAGCGCCCGTAGCAGGAGCAACGTCCACATGCCGTCGGCTCGGCCGCCCCCGCCGCCGGATCCATGGGCGGACTAGAAGCGAGGAGCAGAGTTCAACTAAGCAATGGGGGAATCTCGGCCTCAAATTGAGTTCGACGTGAGCAGCTTGTGTGAGGTGAGGCGAGTGTCGGCAAGAGAAACAAACACCTCTGGAACTTGCTTTGTGGGACGAGGCGAGAGGCAGTGAAGGAACGCATGCTGTCGTTCGAGCCTTTGAGGCGAGGAAAGAAATAGATTTATAGCAGTCGCACAGCTTTTACAGAGAAAACAAAGGTTTGTGCATGAACTTTTGTAATTTGACCCCAATAAATACCATAACTTTGCACTACCTTTAAGTTTCTTTTTTTCATTCCCATTAGTAAAGTATGGGACAATTTTCCCTCTTTTGCTTTTCCTTCTCATGCATCTGTGAATGGAGTTCTTATTTCTTTTTGTTTGTTTGTTTGTTTTTAATTAATACTAAAGAAAAACATACAAGCAATAATAAAAAACCATTGAAATTTTCACCTCCAAATTGCGATAAAATTTTGATTAATAACAAGACTTTTCTTATTAGAACATGGTCCAATCGATTACAACATAGTCCAATCGATGGTCAAATTAATTAAACTACAAATTAATATATTGGGTAATTTGTTGTCCAGTCCAGTCTAAATAAATACATCTCTATATATGCATCAATGCAATCCACGATGTGTTGCCACGTGGATAAAAGAGAGATCTATCTCGTCATAATGACCATCGGATATACCAATAGTTGACATATCAACAACTAACTTCTTGTCGATTGAAATAAAAAATTAAAATTATAGATTTTTATAGATCCTCAAATATTGTCAATGTCATGATCATTGCAAAATAAATTGTGGTTTTAAAATTTATAGAAGGATAATATATATAGCATTCTTGTTCACATTTTCCATTAATATTATAGCTTACTTTCTCGGCATTCTTATTCTCGTTTTCTATGATATTCAATAGCTTATTTGCTCCCGTTGCAATGCACGGGCATATTTGTTAGTAATTTATTATTTAGAACAATTCATATTCTCGTACTTAATCAAGACTTTCGATCTCGATCATGTTTTGGACATGGACTGTTTTTTGTTTCTATATGTAGGTCTGATTACTCACATCACACTACTACTGATGTCTGGACATTCTCTTACCTATAGATTGGAATGTGTTAGTTTTCTCTGTTCGTGTTAATCCATCCATGCGGCTCTACCGTGCAATTCATTAATATTTTCCTAAACATCAATATTTTTTGTTTTCAAAATAATCATCAACAATGGGTTGGATATTAGTTGGTGCAAAAAATAATTATTTGTTTTCTGTGCGTTTTCGGTACACACTGGGAAATTAATAATTACCCTGTCAGTTCCAAAAATCCCGACATAAAAATACGAAAACCCACAGGGTAATTGAACAATTTTTCTGTGTGTGACAATACACAAATGGAAATTATAATTACACACGCAAACGGAAATTGCAATTATACCGTCAGCTTTTATATTACACATAGATAAAAAAATTACATACGCACAGAAAAAATAAGTCATGCGCATGGATTTGGCTTTGGAGCCCTGTTTTTGGCATTGACACCTATCTTTTGGTATTGGCGCGTGTATGGAATAGAAAATGCAGTGAAAAAAATAAAAAAAACACACAAAAACCTATAAACCTAAATCCTCCAGGACACAGCCGCCAACTCCACGTGCTCCAGTCGCTCCCGCACTTGCACCCAAATCCCGCCGCCCACCGCCCTGGCTCCAAGTCCAGCAATCTAGATCCAGCGCGCCGCCCCAGCTCCATGGCCGCCGTATGCCGCACCAGATCCGCTCGCCGCCCCTAGATCTGGCTCCCGGTGGCCGCAGCCCCTCCAGTGCGCGGCCCTAGGCCCGAGGCCCCTCATCTCCCTCCCATCCGGCTCACGTCCCGCCACACTAATTCAGAGTGTTTCATGTGCTCTTGTGGTAGCTACTATATTTGTTCATCCATATATTCATGAAGTGTACTAGTCTTGATGGTAACTCTTTAATAAAGTGCTCACTGCAAGGCTATCTTCAAACATGAGTTTGCTCAAGTTATTCTTAGAGCAAAGAACAGTTTAGCACCGTTGTTTACCCAATGGCTAGAAGCTTATGTGTAATTTTACAGATTTATTTTGTTTCCTTCTTTGTTTCTTGAGTCACTTTGTAAGACTTCTGTAACTCTTTTAAATTTGAATAAAAGCAAAGTAGGGGGGCACCCCCTCCTGTTTTCCTAAAAAAACTCGTTAATAAAGTAGTTGGGTAACTTGGTTTTCACACTTTCTACACATCCAAATATTCCTTAATTGATGTATACTCCCTCTATCCTAAAAAGAATGCAATTATGGTGTATTTGTGACAGTCAAATAAGCTCAAGTTTGGTCAAATTCAACTAGTATTAATATTTATTATGTCTCCAAATAATTTTACTATAAAATATATTTTGTAATTAATCCAATAATACTTATTTTGTATCATAAATGTTAGTACTTTTTGTATAATTTTGTCAAAGTTCAAATCATTTTACTCATCAAAAAACGAGAATTGTATTTTTTTTGGACAAAGGGAGTACTAGCATTGTGATTAATATTTAGTACTCCCTTTTTCTTTAATTTGATTTCCCCTCTATTTACTGAAATCCAGAAGAAGTAATAAGAGATCTTTTCCCCTCTATTTACTGAAATTCTTGTTTTGGCCATGAACTACTTTTGGTTTCTGTAGGTTTGATGATTACTCACATCACACTATACCACTGATGATGTCTGACATTCTCTGACTTATATATTGGATGTCTTAGTTTTCTCTGTTCGTGTTAATCCATCCCTGTGGCTTTACCCCTCCAATTCATTAATGTTTCCCTGATCACCACCAATAATTCTGCTGTCCTTCAGGCCTCTGCACTTGATCTGCGTAGCGTTGTTAGTGCTCTTGGGTGACACGGTGAGATCTACTAAACCTAGTTCCCAAAAGTAATGGACTAAGTACACTAGATTTCCTAGCTGTACATATTATACAACATCCGAATGAAACACTTACAATATATGCACATCCGAATGAAACACTTGCAACATATGTGTGAAACGTATACAACATCCAGATAAAACACGTGCAACATACTTCTGAAACAGCTGAAACATTTAGAACAATACACTTGCAACAATCATCTGAAACACTTGCAACATGTGTGATCTATTTTTGCAATATCCGTATGAAGCACTTACAACATATCTTTAAAACAACCGAAACATACGCTTGCAACATGCGCTTTTAGTGCAGTGCAACATCTCCTTGCCGCTAAGGAAAATGGAGGCTCATCAGCATGTGGAGTTCACCGGAGGCAGCGGCCCGGCGGCGCTTGGAGGCGGCGGCGACTGCACAACGCGGAAGGGAGACATTGGCTGCACGCAAAAGGGAGCCATCGGCCTAGCGATGCGGTTGGGAGGCAGCGGCCGCATGACTGGGAGAGGGCAACCGCACGCCGCGCTTGGCAGGGCCGGCAGCCAAGCGCCGAGCGCATCGTGCCTGGTAAGGCTAGCAGCCGAGCGTTGCGTCTCGGAAGCGCCCGCGCGCCGCGACTGGCACGGCAGCGCCCAAGCGCTGTGCTCGGAGGTAGCAGGCGAGCAAATTGAATAGGAGCGATAGGAATGAGTGGTTTTTTTGAGAAACGGAGGAGCAGAAGATTGTTGGGCTAGCATCACGGCCCACCAACGGAGCGTCCAAGTCGATGGACGGCACCCGCTTCCAACATTACCGTATACACAGTACATATATTTGCATGTACATGGAAGATGATGTACGTGAAGGATTTGCGCTGTAATCTAACAGCGTTACTTCCGTACATCGTTATCATAAAAAGAAGAGAAAAAAAATCTTTGACTTGTTTCTTACTGAGCCAGAATACAGAGCAGCATGCGACGGCGGGAAGTCTGCAGCCAGTGCTGGTTATGAGGATTTCAGGGCCTAGAGAGCTATACTAAAAATTAGGGCCACTTTAAAAATATATGATCAAAATGTTTTTCAGCATGTGTACATATGAAAATTTTACCATATTTAGCATTCCAAAAAAAACAATATTCATATAAAATAATTGCACATATTAAATTACTTTAGTTTCTCTAACGTTTCTTCATGCAAAGTCATTGATCGTGAGTGTTTTTCTGGATGGAAAGAAGTGCCTAAGTATTGATTGGTGATATAATAGGGAGAAGGAAACGTACTTTTGGAGGGATAAATGAAATTACGTAAGATTTGGTGTGGGTGCACGTATTTGAAGTTTGGTCTGTTTAGCAATACACGTACCCAATTCGTCCAATAGTACAGTTTAGCGAACCATACTCGCAAGGCCATGGCCTGGCCGCAGGAACAGTCGAATAGTTCAACACGTACAGTGGACTTGTTGCTTTTGGGTCAGGCTAGTTAACAATCCTAAAATAATAAATAGGGAGTTGCTAAAATTCAAGTGCCTGAATTCTAGCTTCCTTTTAGATGACGTTTATTGCATATATTTTATGTTAAAATTGCAGCTTTAGTTCGTTGCAATTCCTGTAGCCATAATCTGCAATTTTTGATCCGGAATAAAAAAAACCGATAGACAAAACTGCAAACCTAACAAAATCTAATATATGTGACATAAAGATAAGTAACAACTCACAATTTTGTATATAGTTAGACAAGGACAAAAAATAATAATATATTGTAATACAAAGACAATTAATAAATTATAAACAAATTACAAGAGAACAAATACAACGTCGCTGTGCCCCGTGGTCAGCACGATGCCTAAAGTAACACTACAATCTTTGTGATGGCATACATTAGTCTACTCACCCCTACGAACATACGCGCGCAAACTTTACCCTTATGAGCATCTTTGAAGAATAGGCTAGCAAATCTCCTCGAGATTGATGATTCCTACCCCTATGAGCATCTTCGAAGACTGGGCCAGTAAATCCTCGAGATTGACAAAGTCACCACAGGTGCTTCGCTGTCGACGAGTGCGTCGTCTACCACTGAAAGCACAACGCCGTTAAATTCTAAAAAATTCGCTCCCAATAGGAGTTGAACCCATGACATGAGGTGCTCCTGAAGTTCTCGTAATCACTAGACTACAGGACCTTTCGCATAGAGTCATATCATATATGCAGTAAAGGCAATAATAGGTTACTATTTGATCAGACTGTTGTTATATATCTGATGAAGAATGACATATTTTCCTTGAAAGATAGAATAACATCTCTGTCTTGAAGGTTTTTATTTTGATTGCTCTCTGCGTTTTGCCACAAGGTATTTCAGTCTTAGGTTCATTTGTGCAGTAGATGACTTTATCTGTTTCTAAAAGATGAAATGTTAAACTTTTTTTTAGATCAAAGGCATTATGCCCAGCTTATATTGAAAGCTGAAAGGGTAACAGCTTAACGCTGGGGTTTCCAGCTTTTACATCTCAGCACAGCAAAAGCTCTCCACTGCTTCAGCTTTTACATCTGCATCCAACAAGACTCTCCACACCAGAAAATACTGCACCAGACACATACTCCTATTTCACAGAAACCTCTCCAGAAAACCTAACTAAAAGACCTGATCTAGCTAAAAAAGATGAGAGAAACACATGACTTTTAGATGCAGATCACCATCTATCCATCCCCTCCTTCAGCTTGTCCAACCATGCTTCCTTCGTCGCTCCGTCCTTCCTTGCCATCACGATCCACTGCTTTAAGAAACCCAAAGATTTATAAGCCACTTGCTTGGGTGATTTGATCACAATTCACAATGTTAGAAAAAAATAAGATCATTTCTAGTCTTTCACAGCGACCACCCCATTGCCGCCATGATCCACCACAAAATCTCCTTACTCCAGCAACACCTCCCCCCCACCCACACACACAATTGTCGGCAAATAAATTTTGGAAAGATGAGATTGATTTTGGGCAACCATTCCAACCTAAGTTATCTCTCACCCAACACCAAGTTGCTACTGCCACCGGCCATTGAAACAGAAGATGGTCTACTGTTTCTTCTTGTCCACAGAACTTGCACACCTGAGCTTTATCCCAGTTTCTTCTCGTCAGCTGTTGAACAGTTTGAATTCTGTCATGCCATGCCATCCATAAAAATATTTGCACTTTGAGTGGAATTTTGGCCTTCCATATTTCCATCATCTGAACATCTGTCACCCCGGCGTATGTGATGAACCTGTACATGGTCCTGGTAGTAAATTTCTCCGAGTGTTCTAGTTTCCAACACACTTTATCATCCACCTCTGTAAGAATAACTGCCTCTAGCTTTGCCCTCAGATCTCTCCACTCCTCCATCTTTGCATCCACCCCCCCAAAAGCATCTCCTATAGCTCAATCCCCAATTTGTTGCAGCTGCTGCTTGCACAGATATTTCCTGATCATGACAAATTTTGAACAGCCTCGGGAACTGACTCTCCCCCAGCTAGACATCTTTCCAAAAGCAGGTTTGTTGTCCACACCCCACTATATGTGTCTTACCCCTTTCATACCATTCTTTGACATCATGCAGACCTTGCCAGAACTAAGACCCACCTACTTTTTTGCTTTGACAGAACCCCTTCCTTTTAGATATTTCCTCCTTAACAAATTCATGCATAAACTATTTTCCCCACTCTCTAATCTGTAAATCCATTTGCACAGCAAAAAATGCTCATTGCTCTGGTGTCAATAAAACCAAGCCCACCAAAGTCTTTAGGTTTGTCAAGTGCCTCCCATTTTATCATGTGGAACTTGTTATTTTGACTCTGGTTTAGATCAAATGCAAGCACTATTGTTTCTTGGCATCTATGGTAAAGTGCTAAACTCGATTGGATCTAATTATAAAATGGAAATACATGGCAGGCAGCTTCAGGAATGTTTCATGCAAAACTTGCTTCTCTATAGAGGAAAAATTGTTTCTGTTTACTCTGGGCATCTGAGGGAGGACAGACCTTAAAGATATCCTGCAGTCTCCTGGACACTGTTCAACAACACGGAAATCAGGAACACACGCCAAAGCACAAGTTTTCCTTTGATGTCGTCGGACTAGAAAGACTATTCATGAAGACCCACTAGAGATTCCCTTAGGTCATATTTTGGCGGACTTTCCACGTGCTCACATAGACTGTCTATGAGCATGTACCAGTAATGAAACCCTTTTTTGTCTCATTCAGATGGACTGTATGTGAACACACACCAATAAGGAACCCTTTTTGTCCCATTCAGGTGGATCGGCCGTCTACACGTACAAATTGTCTGTAATAACTAAACTAAGCCTAATCACACAAACTGTCCATTTAAACCAAATTGAGGCTTAACCAGTTTACACCACCTAGAGCTTGTCTTGTCGGGCTATCTAGCACCACCCGACAGAGTATCCGTGTAGCTTCTACATAGATACACGTATCTCCAAGGATGAAGTTGCACCCAAGTCCTTACATCTAAAGAGGCCTTTTGCCCTACATGATGTTACGCACTAGTTGGCTGTGCCCAATGAACCCAACCATCTATCTCTAATGTCCTCTCTAGTAGCATCACATCAATCCCCTTCAACCAATCAACTTCTCTATCATGTGACTATTGGCACTGAGCTTGCCGCCAAGCCTCTTGCCACATCGGACATCACATCCACAACATTGATGCAAAATTATTTGGCGCCAAGAGGTACAACCTAGAGGCCAAATATCATGCCGCCAATCCTAGTAATTCTTTCTCTCACGGATTTATATGTAAATTTCTCGTGGAAAAAGGACTAGATTGTAAAAAAAAGGGGGGGCGCTACGCACACCCCTTGGTCTTCCCTTTGCGAAACCGAGCACCCAAATCCTAACTGACTTTTTTGTAATGGGGTCTGATCAAGATAAGAGCAGGTTCACCTTTATTTAGGAGTATTCAGTTATATTTTTGCATGGGTATTAAAAAATAAATGCACAACTAAAATAATATAGGCTATTCAGCCCAAAACAATAGCCCCCTGCTCTCCCATCATCTCCGTCGGCCCAACTTCTCCGATCTCCTCCTACCTCCCTTCATCACTCGCACCCACTGAGGCCGGCGGCGGCGGCTCCGCGGCAGTGCGGCACCGAGGCACAGTCCCACCGAGGAGGCCGGAGCGCTGAGCAGCGAATAACGGAACACGAGCAGCCGAACAGGTCTGAATACTCCGAGTATCTGATCAATCGCAGCACCAACTGTGAATCATATTCAATTGGTTTCTCATTCACTGATATTAGATCAATATTCGATTTTTGTTTTGTTGTGACTAGGACCAAGATCTTTTCACTGAAAACTGAATCTTGACTACCAAGTTGGTGATGGCTACTATTGTTTTGTTATCGTGAAACAGCTTTGCTTTTGTGACCAGTAATCTTGATCATCTAGTTCCAAGTGTATTATGTGTATATGCATGTATTATGCGTACTAACTTCGATTGTTTTACAAAAATTATGGGGATGTACATGTGCGCAACCATGTCCTTACTGGGTCTGCTCCTGTACATGCTCCATGCTACTGTGGTTTGGATTCTCCATCAAATGGACACAGCTTTGCCTTTCTATAATTTAGTTCGGAGTTATTGTATCATACATAGCACCGATGACCAGAGATCATACCCAGGGATTGACGTGTTCGTCATTTTTTTCTGTTACAAAAATGTCTCCTCTTCCCGTTTCTCTAGCTTGTAGGAAAAATAATATGATCATGCTACTGCTGATAGAAGAAGCCCGTGTCACTGGCTAACTCCTGATGCAAATTCGACATAGATAGGTCTCTAACTAGATGTGTCCTGTTTGCTACTCACAGAGTCATATATATATTCAGTAAAGGCAACAAGCCAAGTTGGGTTACTATTTGATCAGACAGTTCATATGTTATATATCTGAAGAATAGATCTTTTCCTTGAAAGTTGGAATAACATTTCTGTCTTGAAGGCTTCTATGTGTGATTTCTCTCTGTGCTTGCCATGTGGTATTTCTGTCCTAGTTTCATTGCAGTAGATGACTTTTATCTGTTCCTAAAAAATGACTAGTTGAACTTGTTATTTTGAACTCGATCTGATTTGGATCAAATGCAAGTACTACTATTTCTTGACATCTAAGCTGAACTCGGTTGTATCTAATTGTAAATTGAAATATGGAGCATGCAGCTTCAGCAATGTTTCATGCGAAACTTGCTTCTTCACAGATGATAAAATTGTTTCTGTTTACTCTGGGCATCTAACGGAGGGCAGGCCTTAAAGGCACTTAGTCAGATCTCATTTTCAGCTACTGCTTCATTGACTAATGTTGCACTGTTTGATGGAAGCTCTTTTTATAATGCAGACATACGGTTGAACGATGGCAACTCTGAAAGATGCAGTAGTAAGGAAGCCTGTACTGGCAACACTCCGTCTTATCGTCCCAGCTGGTGCAGCCCGTCCTGGACAACCAATTAGTCCAGCACTTGGTTCCTATCGGCTCAATTTGATGGCCTTCTGCAAGGATTTCAATGCTAGGACACAGAAATACAAGCCAGACACTCCAATGCACGTCACCGTAACCGCCTACAAGGATAACACCTTCGAGTTTGTGGTCAAGTCACCCCCAGTATCATGGTTCCTCAAGAAGGTGGCAGGAATAGAAACTGCCAGCGGTCTCGCTGGCCACAGAAACGTGTCATCCCTCACTATCCGCCACGTGTATGAGATTGCAAAGTTGAAGCAGGCTGACCCCTTCTGCAAGCACATGTCGCTTGAAGCGCTGTGCAAGTGCATCATTGGCACAGCCAACTCCATGGGTATTGCGATCGTTAAAGATCTATGAGCAGTGTGTCGCCAGCCTTTTAGTCATGAATTCTGTGACATTTGTCATCCTATTTTTTAGTTGGTGCTGGAGAGGTTAGAACTATTCTGTCTCACTGAGCTTCCTGCCAGTGTCATGTCCTTCTAGGAGTATGAAATTCTATTGTGCAATTCCTGGGCATATAGCCTTCAGCTCAGCCATTTTCTCTATTTTGTTCCTTTTGTAACTTAACTGATATATCTGGTTTTACGGTGGTGTTTTAAATAATACATTGCAGTGCTGGTGTCTTTCCACTTCCACATGGATATGTTATACTTTTGCAAATGATTAAAAAAATCCTGATTGATGAGCTCAACAGGATTTTGCATAGAGCGGCCTGTAATGCAGTATTTGTTAATAAGGGACATGCAAGTCTTTACTGTTAACAAACGTGAGGCACGTCAGATTTCATGGTGAAACGTACATGTATTGTGCTATGTATTTTTTTTTATGTGCTTTACTACAACGCAAAATTGTTTCTTATTTCATCATGCCTCTGATAAAATGTGCACAAAACTGCTGTTGCTGGCAAGATGCCCTCTTGCTGTACCTTCTTATCTTAAAAAAAACAGTTTGGTTTGCCTTCTTATCTATTTTCTGTAACCACCTTTCCGTCAATCCATAAATAGTTGAATTCGAGGAGTGGACACGTAATATGTATACATATCCTCTGAGTTAACAGTGCTGCACTAAATATATTGTCTCAGTAGTAAGTCTGCAAACTGGTGCGCAACTATCTAGCTAGATGGATCACTTCGCCACATTGATGCTTCCTGGCTTACCTAAAACCATCATCAAGAGCCTGTTGTACCAAAGTGTGTGATGTTTCCTTTTCAATCTTGAGTAACCTCCCTTTTCTAACTTTGTATCCAGGATGTTTCGGAAAAAGTGTCTGGATCTAAGGGGTTTCAGCTGAGAGATCTATACTAGATCAAAGTCTAAGGATCATGCTATCAAATCAAAAGCAAAGCTCAAAGGTGCTTTTTCTTCAAGTGTGTTATAGGTACTGTCTAGTGACGAGATGGTATTGTGCCATGGGCCAACATGGACAGCCCATGGAGGGCCCAAAGCGACAATTGTGGCATGGATGAACACAATTGCCGAACCGGCTTCTCCTACCTACGTTCTCTTTTCCTTTGACATCCACATGCATGTTGTACCGTTCTCTTTTCCTTTGACATCCACGTGCATGAAACTCTGAATATCAGTCAGCGTGATTAACTCTTTGCTGCCGCTAGCTGTTTCCCATATATCCGCACTGTTTCTACCAAATCCAGTTGAAATCTCCGTCGTGTTGTGGAACTGAATGAGCATATGGACTGTCTGAATTAAAGCCAGCGATAGCAACCGTGACTGATGGTACACCTGACCTGGGTAGTAGCTTGATGAACGTAAACCAATGTGGGTTGGTGATCAGTGAGTAACTGAGTTTTGTTGACAAAATGTTGCTGCCAATCAGCTGGGCCTGGGATAGCTCTGCCTGACCGACTGCTTGCTGCTACACGTTGTGGCTCGCCGATGGAAAGGGACGTGCTACCTGTGATGCGATCTTCCACTAAAAAAATTATAAAAAAAATGTGATGCGATCTGCCTCATGAGCAGCCCAGGGAAGGGGGCACACATCTGGGGCTTGTTTGGTTCCAAGCCTGGGCTCCAATTGCCTGGATGAGCAGCTGCCTGGTTCTTACCTGTGCACCGTTTGGTTGCAGCCCTGTAACCTTGCCTGCTCCAGGCAACCATGCTCCAGCCAGGCGAACGAAATCTAGCGCCTGGTGCACCAGCTCATTTGCCTGGGCTAACAGAAATAGCTATGGTCGGTCTGCTAACCGCAAAGTATCATCTCATCTCTCTTTTCTTAATTAACTACATGGTTATGCAGACTTGACATGACAACTTGCCAAAAAATAACTATTTACTTAATTTTTCATGCTTCACTCTAATTAAATATAGCAAAAAAATAATTATTTAAAATAATCTTATGAACTTAGAAAAAGACTAATGCAAATAATTTATCTCGATATGCAAACTATAACACTGTACAGTGGTCTTTTTTAGATAACACAAAATCAATTTTCTTTAGTTAGCATTTTCAGGCACAGACATCCAACCAAACACATTTTTTCAAACTTGCCTAGCCAGTCAAAAATCATCAATTTTACATACAACTCTCAGGCAATAATTTTTGTCAGGCAACTCACCCAGGACACCAACCAAACAGGCCCGGGTGGCCGGGTGCTGGGCCTGCCTGTGCTTGGTCTCTTGCGAGCAGCTTCTACTGTGTCTTTCATGGATTGATTTGATTGCCTTTGCCAACAATCATCCAACACTTGTCTCCTGGTCTCTGGCCGTTGTTCTCCATCTGACTCCATGCATGCATAGGGACTGCAGCTGCTGTATGGTAGTAATTTTTTAAATAAAAAAATTGTGGTGGTACATAAACCAGGACATAACACCACCCAATCATATATTAAAGTCTCCAGTGAAGGGATGAGTTCTGGCGTGAACTACCAAACCCCTACTGCTAGTTAAGTTAACAATGATATCATCCGCCTGCTTATTATACTCCCTCCGTCCGGTTGAATATGCAATTATGGGAAACGTGCCATTCAAACTATGTCAACTTTGACCAAATTTATAGTAAAAAGTATTAACATTTATGTCTCGAAATAAATTTATTATGAAAATATATCTCATAACTAATTTAACGGTACTTATTTTGTCTCATAAGAGTTAGTATTTTTTTATATAATTTTAATCAAAATTTGCGATGACTGATTTCTCGGGATGTGAGAATTGCACATTCATTGGGACGGAGGGAGTAGTATTAATCTAACGTATCCCGAGGCGTCTTAAAACTTGTAACCATGTGCATGCACGCACGAACAGCACAATACGCTCCAGCTCCAGGACAACAAGCGCTTTGCACGTATATATATATATATATATATATATATATATATATATATATATATATATATATATATATATATCTTAAATCATTCATGCTCCTCCCGTCTCACTAGCTAGGTCACTATAAGTTGGAGTTGACACATGTATAGGCCGCCACTAGCCAAGCATGCAATGTGCAGTGCATGTAACATCTATGACGAGATCTATGTCTTAGTCTAATACGTACTAGGGATTAAAAGATATGTCATTCATTAGCAGGGAAGGTGTGATGCGTGGGTGGCCTATAATTAATGACTAATGAGCCGTCTCCCTCTGCAAGAAATGAAAAAGAGAACCCTCCCTGCAAGCAAAGCGCTGCAGCTGCACGTTCTCCCCAACTGTCACTGCGGTGCAGGCATTTGTTTGTTTACCTTACCAGCTGCCTGCACTGCCCATGCATTACCGCCTCCTTTACAGAGCACTAAGGCCGTGTTTAGTTGCCGATTCTAGGCGCCCGAATTGCTACAGTGCACGTTAAATGTGTACTGTAGCAATTCGTTTATATTTGGTAAAAATTATTCAAACTTTGACTAATTAGTCTTAAAATATTCGTCTCGCAAAGTACAATAAAACTGTGCAATTAGTTTTTAATTTTATCTACATTTAGTACTCTATGCATGTACCGGCATTTTGATGTGATGGAAATCTTCTTTTTGCATAGTAGAATTTAGGGGTAGAAATTAGGAACTAAACCAGGCCTAAGCCACTGACCTACTGCTGCTGCTGTGGCAGTATCATTGCAGTCTAACTGCTGTGCTGTGTGTTTATACTAAGCAGGTGGCAGTTACAAGAGGCACTAAGGAACGTGGATTAACAGACATCCAGCACTAACTTGATAGCACTCCTGCTAGATAATAAAGTGATCTTGCGCATGCTTTGAGCGTGGAGATGATGAAAAAAGTCGATCGCTTGCGTTGAAAAAAAGAAAGCACGCAGGTGAGAGACAGTGCTAGTACTCCAAACTGTATTCTGCAGGCATGCACTGCAGCTGCAAGGCATGCAGGATGATGCGGCAGCTTTGATCGACGCGGACGGTGCGTGGCTTTCGCGAATTCCAAGGTACAGGATCTTCTTCGTCTGCTACCTGACTCTAGCACTTTTTCTCCTTTTTTTGGAGTCCATGGGTGGCCAAAGGAAAGGCACGCAGTCAGAGATCATCACATGCAGGAACAGGGCGCACTGGACTGGGGCCTTGTTCAGTTCCCCAATTCTCTCCCCTAATTTCACTATGCAAAAAGAAGATTCCCCGTCACATCAAAATGTCGGCAAATGCATGGAATACTAAATGTTGATAAAATCAAAAACTAATTGCACAGTTTTATTGTACTTTGCGAGACGAACATTTTAAGCCTAGTTAGTCAAAATTTGGATAATTTTTACCAAATACAAACGAAATGCTACAGGAATTCTGATACAGTGTTTTTCTCCCCAATTCACCAATCTAAACAAGGCCTGGACTGGACTCCATGGCTGCTGCTGTTGCTCCCACAGTCCCACTCCCAGCCTCCTCCCATCATGATCATGGCCACACGCCCACACCACAAGCAGTCCACTTCGCTTGCATGCTTTGCCACTTGGGCTGGGCACTTGGCTTGGCAGCTCCGCTCCGCCCTCACCGGCCGGCTCACTTCTTCTCCGCGTGCTGCTGCTGCCCTGCTCGTCAGATCAGTCCCCAGCTGCTGCTCCGGCTCCTGTTGTTGCCAGTGGCAGCCACAAAGCAGGCTGACGAGGCAGCGACCACACCGGCGCGGCAGCTAGCGCTTGCCCATCCTCCCCCTCTTCCTCCACTGTGTCCCTGTCCGTGGTCCTCCGCTCCGCTCCGACTCCTCTTCCTCCACTTGCCGATATTCTAACTAAGCCACTTGATGAAAAGAGGTTTTGCAAGCTAAGGAATGAATTGAACATTCTTGATTTCTCAAACATGAGTTGAATGCACCCCACTCATTTATTGACATGCCTCTCCTTCGACATTGCAAGGTAAAGTTGATTGACATGTCATTCATTCTATGCTAAGGACTTGCTAGAGCATGTAGACATGATAAGTGGTATGCATGAGCATTCATGATAAATCAAATGAATTTGATGGATATATGTTACCACTATTGCCTCTTTGATTGTTTTTGATCTAGTGGTGACATATGACATGTTTGTGAGCTTGCACACCTAGTGTTGAATCTAGAAGATTTGCTAGGCAAGATAACCCTTATTATGAGGTGTGAAGAAGCTTGTCTTTGGTTCAAATCGAATTAAATATCTTTGGCAAGTGTTCTAGGTTGAACCAAATTTGATAAATTTTAACCTACTCCTTTAAACATTTTTCTTCTCTCCACAATTTGATCCCATTTTTGGGTAAGTTGTTGACAAAGGGGGAGAGAAAAAGATGATTCAACTTGATGAAGGGGTAAATAAAATTTTTGATGCACACAAGTAGGGGGAGCAAGCTCATAAACAAAGTTGTTGCATTTGCTTGTGCATTTTCATATGACTTGCTCATTGCACATGTATTTAAACTTAATATACATGCTTGTGTGGTGCAATGCTAGTATAAAACTTGGATGATGAAATGATCTACTAGCATGCATAGGATTAGTTTTACATATGGTATCTAGACTTGCCTAAAGTTTTTACAAGTAGTCCAAGATCCTTTACATATAATGTTGATCTCACGAGGTTCTTGAGTTTTGTTGGAGGTCTAGTTACTTCATGATGCTAAGGATGGTGTAAAAGGCAACTCCGATTGGTATCACGCTTCAAAGGTCCATTTCTTACACCTTAGCATCATTTTGGTAGAATTACTCTCCCAACACTTCTATCCATGCATATGTGCAAAGCTTTCAATCCAAACTCTATGCACATATGTAGGGGGAACTAATGCTACCAAAACCGAGCTTGTGATAATTGTCCAAACTTTACTTATGAGCAAAATGATTGGACAAGTATGACAAGTTCAAAACTTTTATTATCAAAATCATCTTTGTGAGGATTGTCATCAATTACCAAAAAGGGGGAGATTGAAAGTCCCTAGTTTGGTTTTGGCTAATTGATGAAACCTAGGACTAACCTTTGTATCTAAGTGGATGATTTAGATAAAGGTGGTCATTGAATATGAGACATGACATTGACTCATATGACCAAGATGGTGAAGACCAAGATGAGGCTTGGCTCGATGGACCGGTTGTGAAGGTGAAGGGCAAGTCGAGGCTTCGAAGCGAAGGACCATGCGATGGTGAAGCTTGAGCAAGACTTGGCGCCGACGGACCAATGCAACGGTGAAGAGCAAGTGAAATCAAGGTCGATGGATCGAGACGGTCATGTGATGATATGAAGTGGAACATATCATTTCGAGAAACAAAATGGGCTCAAGGCAAAGGTATAACCATAGGGCCATTTTGTTTTACACTCAAGACACCATAGAGGGTGTGAGTGGTTTAGGGTCGATAGCCGAACTATTAAGAGGGGAAGTCTTATCGGTTATTCGACGCATGGGTGCCACTAGGTGAATTCATGAAGTGCATTGCATGTAGGGCCTAGTGAGCTAACTGGAAAACCTTTGAAAATGATTGAGAAAAAGCTAACACACAAGCACATGGAGATGTACACTTGATGGTGTTGGCACATTTGCAAAGGTGGCGTTGGTCGCGCTATGGTTTGCGGGTAGAGAGGGGTTTGGGTTCCTCTCTCCCTCCCGCCGAGCGTGCGAGCGCGGGATTCAGGCGATTTCGGGGAAATGAAATGCCTATTTTCCATTGCGCCGAAAGTCGGAAAAGAAACGGAGGCGAACGCGGTCACAGAGGTGACCGGACGCTGCACCGGACGCTGCACCGGACGCGGTCAGTTTCGACCGGCGCGTCCGGTCAGTGCAGCGCGGGCGTCAGGCGCGCGAGCTAGGGTTTGACACCGGCGCGTCCGGTGACCCACGGGACCGGCGCGTCCGGTCTGGTGAACAGCGAGTCACGAAGTCTTCGGACGCGGTGCGCGTCCGGTCCCTCACCATCGGACGCGTCCGGTGGTCCAGGGAGCTTACTGGACTCGCACCGGACGCGGGTACTGTGGCGTCCGGTGGTTGCGAGGAGCGCGTCCGGTCTTGTCTTCGGGCGTGCGGGGACTGTGCGCACCGGCGCGTCCGGTGATTCGCAACAGCGCGTCCGGTGGTGCGTTTGACCGTTGGCGCGCAGTGACCGTTGGAGGATCTAACGGACGAATTTGAATTTCGGAGAACACGTGGACGTCGCAGGGACACCGTGTAACACCCCAGGTGTTTATCACCAATTAGGCAGTGAGTTTGAGCTCAAACATGATAGATTAAGTGGAAATGACAATGTCAATGTCAACCTATGGAGATGAGCCTAACTTAAAGTGGGATGCTGCATCATTGCTTCACATATAGGTCATTTTCAAAGATATATGTTTGGATGGTGTTATTGCCATATCTTTATGTGTCTCACCTTGTTACCTATCTATATTGATCCCTGGAAAAGTTTCATAAAGTTTGGAATCAAAAAGTCACATGAAATGATAAGTCATATCTTTCTTGGAATGACGTGATTAAGTGAATGGAATTATAGATCATCAACCAAACTTTGTAACCTTGCCCAAATGACTCTAGATGAACTCTACAACAAAAGTCATGAAGGGTTCATGTTGAGCAAATGTCAAGAAAATGCCCCAATTGGTCTAAAACCCTAGATTGGGCCTTATTAAGTTGCTGCTTTGACCAAAGTGAAAGTTTGACTTCTGTACAAGTTATGAGGTTTGACCTTAAACAAAAGTTATAGTTCATCTTTTGTAGAACAAACTTTGTTTAATGGTCGAGAGCTAGTTTGGCCTCTAACCTAGTCAAATAGAGATCACAAGAATCAAGTCAGTGCTGTTTTGAAGCTGCAAAAATTTTCTAAGTGTTGGACTGCAGTACAAGTTTTGGAGTACGTGACTTTGGAGCCCTGTAGAACGAAAACCGTGGCGATCCAGACTAAACTTGTATAATAGAAGTTGGAGATTTCATATAGCTCTACAACATTGTGGAATTGGTTTAGCTTTTGCTTGCTCGGTTTGGGAGATGGAGATGGGAAAAGTTAGCAGTTTCAGTCAACTTGCAATTGGACTGCAGAACCCGATTTTGAGGTACCCTCCTTTGGAGCTTTGTATCTCTCTAACCATACCGAATTAGACTTCGATTATTTAACCAAAGTTGGAGTACACTTGTAGACCTACAATTTTGTAAATTACACCACGAGCCAATTCGAGCTGATTTGGGAGTTATTGATCGATGAAAAATGATGTGTCAGGCGTATTTTTGAGGTGGTATTGTCAATCCTTAACTGAATCCTGATTTTGGTTTCCTGTACCCATCTTTGCAGCCTTGGATCTCCTCAACCGTGCATAACCTGTACTTGAGGATCTTAAACAATTTGTTCACCTCGCGTAGTTCTATAATTCCTAGTAAGGAAGTTGTTTGAGTTTTCACGTGAAATCAAAAGAAAAAGGGAGGTGAAGGAATGAGTTTCAGTCAATCGAATGGCTGCTTGAACGTGTACAGAGCTGCATCGTGACCGACCGGCCTTCGGCCGCAGACGCCGCGTGGCACCCTCGCTCGCTGCATGAACGCCACCTCGCCTAGCTCGCTCGATTTGGAGAAGCTGGCGTCCTCGGCTCTCTCTCCCACTCTCAGAAAGCTCTCTCCCCACCGTTCTCTGCTCGCTATGGCGATGCCGAACGCCATGGCCATGGACGCCACCGCGAGCTCGAGCTTTGCCGCCACTCCTAGCCACCGTAGCCGCCGTCAAGTGCACCACCACCTCCGCCTCATTCTCCGCTACGACCGGCGCGCCTCGGGTGGGCCAGAGACCGCCGGAGTAGCCCGTCCATAGGGTCCGTTGTCGTCGCCGATGCTCCCCAGCCGGTCGCCGGTGCTCATGCCAAGCAGTCTCGGCTCGCCTACAGCCATGCCGCGGCCTGCCTCGGGGCCGTGCGGGTTCCACCCTGGGAGCCGGCCATGGCTTCGCCACCGTCATGCCCTTGCCTGCCGAAGCCGTCCGTCCCCTGTTTCTGTGCTCGTAAGGTTGAAGAAGGAGGGCGAAAACGAATTAGAAACTCTTCTCTGGGTCCAGATGCGAAGCCAAGACTCATATGAATAGTGTCATAAGGACTGATTGGTAATTATTTTGCAGGAAAATTGCTGAACTTTGGAAATTCATAGTAATTCATAGGAAATTCGTAAAATAGCAAATGTGGACTTTTTGGAATCCTTGTGAATTTTTCTATGCAGTAGATCTATAATATTTCATGTTTTAGTTTAATGTTTTTGCTGTAAAAATAGATTTTTCAGATTAGGTTTTCAATGCTAGTTGTATTTGTCATTTTCATAACTGCAAATGTAGGGCTCCAAATGAAGTGAAATTTTTGTGGCATGCTACTCATGTGATGGTTGATGTGTGGTAAAAATTTCAGGAGTATTGGATGAAGTATGAGTGAGTTATTGGTTTATCTTGCTCTCACATGATTTCTTGCTTTAGAAACTTGTCTTTTTCATAGAGGTTGCTATACTTATGCAAATGGAGTGAAATTTATACAGTAGACTATTGAGAGGATATGTAGGCCACTGTAATTTTGGTAGAATTTATTGTGCACTTTTGATAGGTGTTCATAATTCCATCTAATTATCTAAATAAATTAAGAAATGTATTAAAAGAATTTATTTAGTAATTGACACTATATTTTCTGGTGTTCTTTAGTCATGTATGAAATGTTGGTAAAGCTGGTTTTATTCAATTAAATGTTTGCAACATAAGTTAATAATTATTTCTTGCAAATGAGGTTTCTGAACAGATTTGAGAATATTGTTAATTACCCTATGCAAATGATGTTTTCATGTCTTGTGTGCTATAACAAAGTTGTTGTGAATTTCATGATCTAGCTGTGGTTAAATTTTGGTGGCATTTGGCCATATGGTTCAGAAACTACAGCTGTTCTAATTTGGGTTCAGATTTAGGTTGCTCTCTGTCCTTCCAGGACAGATTCTGTACCTTTTGTATTTCGACCTGGTAAATGTTAGAATCAGGTTAAGTTGATATTAAATGAATGGTAGAGAATTTCATAAGCTTTCCATAATGTCTTCTTGCAAGTCATTTGGATTTATGAAACTCCAGATATGACTGATTTACGAAGCTGCTAATTGTAAGTCCAGAAATTGACATATTCTAGTTAATAGTTTTTACTTTACCTTGACTTGTTTTGCTATGTTGATTTCTAAGAGTGATATACATCTTGTTAGTGTTAAGTGTGCTTGAGATCTTGTGTGACTTGTGTCATGATCGATATGCTGGTCATCTTCTAAGGATATGCTTAAGTGATAGTTAAGTTGATTAACTCTAGTGCCCATGTGAACTTGGTGTGTTGACATGAAAGTTGTGTTATTGCATTTCTACGCATTCATACACTTGCATCTTACATCTCATCTAGGTACGCTAGATGCACTACGTGGAGGACATAATGTGGAGCCAAACCCGAAGACGGTGTTTGGAAAACTATCCCGAAGATGGAAGTACTCAGCGAGTGTCATCTGACAACTACTGACTTGAGTCGGATCCCAGGCAAGCCCCGGAGCATTATAAGCCTCCTACCTTCAAAAGCAATTAATTATATATATGTTATAAGTATTGTTGCATTAAGTGGTAGGAGTTGGTTGAAAACCTTGCTGCATTATATCATTCCTTGTCCAGATATATGAATCCCTGAATCCTACATAGACTAGGATCGAATAGATGCTTAGCCCTGCTTTAAGCGGTAGAAGTCAGGTGATTTCCTGTCACCTGCGAGATATAGGGATATTCATATATGGCACGGTTGGCTATATTGCTATCGTGGAATGGAACCATGTGTTAATAAAATGAAATGAGACCGGGCGGGATGACGATAGTGAAGCAACAAGGCATGGAGGTCTTGGGTGTCGATCTATCCCCGTCTGAGTCGTTTAAGGACCGATTCGCTGTACGTCCTTGAGTCATGTTGAACGCAGTCTAACACTTAGTTGGCCGGATAAGTCGTTCCGACCGCGAAGTCGAGTAGTATGGTTCAGGCCGGGAATCGAATGGTAGGTTGCTTCTTGGAGGAGAGAAAGGATGTGCTTGGGGACATTGGCGTGAGACCAAGGGGGGGTTAGAGTCCCTATCACCTGGCAGAGTGTCGCCCTTGGGGTCGCGACATCATTCGGACCCGTGATTCCTGAACTGTACGAAAGATGACCTGAGCAGCCCTCGCCAGGCGCGTCTCGGTGAGTGTTAGAAATACCCCTCCAGCTGGATAGGAATTCGATTCGAATCGCCGTCGCTCCCGGTTAGTGAGCACTTGACTTGAGCAGCGGCAACGTAGACTCCATTAAATTGAACGTATGGTTAATTGGATAACGATGGAAAGGTTGCCTCAATTTATACCTGCTATGGTTAATATTGTTTGCTCCTAATAAAGTGAGTGCTCTAGTACAGGTTCTAATATAGATGATAGGTTAATGATAATTAACTTGATGCTTAAGCATTAATGATTACTTATCCATATTAAGCTTTTATGCAAAATGTTGTCAAGCTAGCCCACTTTATATCAGCCTTGCATAATCCTTGGTGTCACTTTATTTCTGGTTTATGACGGGTAAGTCTAGCTGAGTACATTGTCGTACTCAGGGTTTTATCCCCACTTGTTGCAGGTTGTGATGTATCATGGCGACTGCAAGAGTTGGTTGGCTCCTGCCTTAGAGGCGGAGTGTGATCACGGGCATGATCCTTCTGAGTTATCTTCTCTCTAATGCTTTTGTTGGAAGTCGACCTTGGTACTGGCATATATTTGAAATAAGGGTGTTGTTAGTTTTAAATTACTTTGCTTCCGCTACTTTTTAATTTAAGTTGTAATAACTATGCTGAACTCCGATGTATATTAAACTACTTGTGAAATAATTGTAACATGTGACTTGTTATGTTGAATCACTACGATCTTGGCTGGTATGTTGATTGGTTTGAAATCCCTCGTGATTTCATTGGACTACCGGGGTTATATGGGCTCAAGTGCGAGAATTTGATCACTTCGGTGATTGTTTTTGTACTTGTGCTCTTATAATTTGGACGGTTCCGTTACAGCTGGTATCAGAGCAAGATTCAACATTAAACTTGTCGTATGTGTATTTAAAACAAAGGTTTTGTTTTCTAAAACCAGTTTTATCATCTTATAGTTATATATAGGTTTGTGAAATCTAAATTTTTAAACCTAAGTATGCCAGTGGTCAATTTCCTTATGCCCATATAAGGATTATTAGGTGGCTTATATAAGTACTAACCTGGGGGTTTTTCATTTATGCATCTACGCCCAGGCCAAGGTATGTATGTGTGATAACTCTCCCACACTATGCTACCCGGTGTGTCAGATTAGAGGTAGCCTTCATATATGAAATAGTCATATATGTCGCTAGATTACTTTTATGCAACATCGCACCTACGCTCAGGTAAGTGTGAGTTGTGAGAGCAGGACTGTACAAACTGCGGTCTAGGGGAGAGCTAGTTTTGGTTACTGGATTATTTATATGTTATACACATGTATATATGAAGGTACTTAATTGTGGGTGGTTGATGATTCGGGTAGTTTTGGTACTACATGTATATATACGGGGGTATATGTACATGGGAGTACTTAGAATTTTACTTCTCTGCTTTCATTGTGTGCTATATTGGGAAATGTTGGGCTGCAATGAAATTTTTCTGCAGGTACGCTAACCATGAATGCGTAAGTCGAATGTAGCTAACGACTAGATATATATCGAGAGAGTGCGTGTTATGCCACCGACATAGAACGTGATCGCCACCTTAGGTTGGCAATCTTGTGAGGACGAATAGGACGAAGCATGCATTATCATGATTGTTGCTTTATGCATAGCTATGCTCCTCTCACCCTTGTTTGATATTAAGTGACTTGTGATTGATGTTATGTAGTATCTTCCTTGTGTGGAGTTAGACATGAATGCTTTGTTCAATGTTACTTGAATAGAAAGTGCTTGAGAAAAGTGTGTGTGTTTAGCCTTGCTAGAAATAGTTGTGGTTACATGCGTGAACCTATAGAGACCCTCTAGTTGAGTCAAGTGGTGGATGTGTTGTTCATACAAGCATTTGTAAATGCTTTAGACCTTATTTCAGTAATCATGGATTCTCATAAATGAATTAAATTAGTGTTGGTCTAAGGTAATAATGTTTAGAGCTACTAGAATAACATGTTTGTACGCTCTCTTGTTAAGTAGAACAAAGGCAAACTTTGTTTTGCTTGTTGGACGTTGGCTGCTAGAACATTTTTTGTTGTAGCGATGCTTTCGTGGCCATCATGGTGTTTTCTGTAGTTCTGAAGAATACCAAAGTTGTAGCTAACTTACTTATTTGGCTTGTCCTTAAATTTCATGACCCTAGGCCTTATGGTTTGGGAGTTATAAATTTTAGAAGTTTGTTGTCAGAATCTGCCCATGTCAGAACACATCTGAATGTTTGGTTTGTTTGACCTGTGTGCATATGGAATCATGTCTTGGAGATACTAGAAGAAGTGTAGTACTTTTTCTAAGCTTTTCAAAATGTCTTATAGCACTAATTGTGGTGGTCTAAATCTCTAGTTATGAGATTGCAAAATGGAATGACTGAATCTGTCCAAATCGGGGCAGAGATGTCTTCTTTGTCTTGTTTGGCCTTGTTGGTTATAAAATCATCTTAATATGATAATAAGAAAGTTATAGACAACTTAATAAGCTTTACATAAAGTTAAGGCTCAGCCTTGTTGTGCCCCTAGAACTCCAGTTACGCATTTTTAAAGTTCTTGTCAGTTTTCTGTCCATATTGGTACAGATCTGAAACATTAGCATTTTTGGTCATGTTAAGCTATGAATTAGTTTCTGGTGTGAATAACTAAAGTGTAGTCATCTTCCTAAGCTTTCTAGAAAGTCTAGGATCACCTTTGTGGGATGTCTACAACCTCAGTTATGGTTGGAACAAGTAACTGCTGTGCTAATGTCTAGATTCTGTGCCCAAGCTGCGTTAATCACCTTAGCTAGCGTTTGTTTTGAGCTAAACTTGTAGTTAGCTCATGCTTGAGATAAAGGCCTATTTTAGGAGAGCCTTGTGCTTTGTATTGGTTGCTTAAGCCCATTGTTTGAATTTTCTCCAATGTCTGCTTGACTGCAATGTGGTATGTATGATTGTTACCTAGGTAGTGCCATAGTTGTCACCTTGTTTGTCCTCGGTGAGCATATGAGTGCCGATAGCTTTATCCTAGAGCAACGTTCACATTACGTAATTGCATGGTTGTCATCTCCAATTATGTTCTCTCTTAGGAATCTGAGCCTGTAGACTTGATGGTTAGTCCTTGAATGTTTGTATCCATGCTTTTGCTTGACCGAAAGCCCAAAGTTGAGTTCTCCTATATGTTTGCATAAGCCATGGATGTTTTCCAACCTTTTTTTGTGAAGACCCTTATCGACTGACCAACCAAGTTAACTTTTATCAACGCTAGCCTTTGACCATGGTTCGTACGTTGCCAGTTGCGGAGACCGTACCCAAATCCATGTTGGACCTTCCGGTTACCTCTTCCAAAGGTTAGCTAGTGTGACGCAACGTCTCTCTGCTATGGCCTCAAAATCGCTTGCTTGCAAATTCGTGCATCTACCTTATCAACTCAATCTAGAATTACATATCAGTTTTCACCCTTGAAATTTACTTAATCCGTCCCCAACCTTCTCAGTCTCGAGATGTTTATCAGTCTTAATCTCATGTTGTTGCCCAACATGAATGAACCTCCTATTAATCTTTTATCTGGAACTCACTTCGGTGGACGCAAGTCGTGCATAGAATTTAAGCAAGAGTCCATTGCTCAGTTGTCTTTAGGAATTGAACTATGTTCCTTTGTGGTGTGTTAATTTTTGGATCGCCTCCTCGTTTATTCTAAACCTTGTGACTACCTTTACTTGCTATCCCTCCTTGGTATGGTGCTTGTTCGGACGACCCAATCTGTGCCATTTGAAATTCCTTATCGGGTGTATGTTCAGTAATGGTGTTATGAGTAGCAACTAATGGTGCCGCGACGAAACCGAGAGCCTCCTGTGGGTGCACACACAAGGTTGTGCTGCTTGGCACGCGCTGGTATCATGGTTTCTAATCATAATCCATTGCAGAACAACACTGATGTGATTTTCACGTGACCTTCTTCCTTGGTTGTCTTTCCATATATTATCAAAAGACCCTTATATTGGACTAAATGTAGTGGAGTTTCCTTCTGAAGTTGCTAAGAGGATAACCTTTGAAGAACAGGTCACCGACATAAACATTAAACAGACTGTAATAGGTGGTAGACAAGTAACTCTACTTAGTTGTCCCAGTATTGAATAACGTCATCTAGTAAGCAAGTATCTCGTCTCTATTGGATAGAAAGGACACATAACACTTAATGTTGGACAAGTTATCTGTGGGATGAGAATCGATTGTCGCATTGTGCATATGACCAGAGCTATCCAAGTCGCAATCTTGGGTGCATAATGACCATACAATCAAAATCAACCATCTCTAGAATAACTTCGTATTTGCTAACTTCGATGTCAACCATTCGTTTTGCGTCAACCATAGTTGTTGTGGTCAAGAGTGAAGATTTGGAACTTTTAGTGTTGAGAGACAACTGATTAGTTACCAATAGGAAGGTTAATCTCTAGCTAGGTAACGACTCTTTGGTAGCTATGAAGGCTATGCCTTACAGAGCAATAACCAACAAGAAGTTAATCAACTAGCCAACAACTTGAGTGATATCCTATCTTCTAAAGCCATTGTGATCAAGTCAATTCCGTCTTGGACAATCACACAGATAGTGCAAGGTGTTCTATCAACTAAAGTGAAGAATTAGAGAAAGCATACCCTAGTTTCGATCACCATCCTTGTGCCCTTAGATGCCTTAAATGGTTTTGTTCAGAACTTTATTGGATAAAGCATTGAGGAACATTCAGAAACGGTTCCTTATTCTTGTAGGAATGTCCTCCAGGCAAAGTATGCATTTTTCCTTGCAAAAGTAAACCGCAAATTCAAAGCGTGTGCATCATCGGACTGGTACGTAAATTAATGGTTGAGATCTACTGTTGGATGGCCCTTTTGAGGTTCCGCAGATACTAGTTTACACTCTTTCGTTGCTTTTGCTTTCTCGTATCCACAATGTACGAGCAGCCTTGGTTTCTGCAAATCAATTTATACCATAGCGAATCAAAAGCAAATTGAAAAGTGTTAAACCACAGATTTCCCAGCTTAGAGTTGCTGTTTGATCCTAAAGAGGAAGCCTCACGGTGAAAAGTTAGCCTGACAAAGCTAGTTTCACTGTGTTGCAAGACAAACTCAACTTACTGTGCAATTGCCTCACGAAGGGGATTGTACTCAACTTGCTCGGTAGTGAGTTAAATTACCGAAGTTGGTAAATACTTGCAATTTTTGCTGTCTACCAGACCTTGCTATATCCTTCTTTAGCAATAATTGCTAATACTCACTGAACTTTGGTACCTTATAAATGTTTTTACCAAGAGCTTGCATCTGATTCCACCCGATAATTGTTGCATTTGGATAAGAGAATCTTCTTAGGTAACATTTGGCTAAAATATGGAGCTGACAGAGTCAGCTATCACATTCACTAACCCCTCGACAGACTCAGATAATACTGTGTTGTTATCAGAGAAAGAGAACTGCACACATGGAACCTCAAGTAATCTTCCTTTAGTTGGTGTCTAAATGATGGACATTTACGACCAACATAGATCCTGTCCATTGGTTAGTCAGTATCCTATAGCCTCAGAGTATATTTGTCGTCTATGATCTCACCCTTTTGGAAGGTTGTGCTCAAGCCATTTTGGTAGAGAACTGCTTTTCAAAACCGTGTGAACATAGAACCATTTCAACGAGTATACTTCTGAATATTTTGGTCTAGTGTCAAGTTCGTATGGCCTATGTTGTGCTTATTAGAGAGTCGGATACTTGTGAGTGGTCAGCTCACGGACCGAATGATCTCTGTACACTGAGAATGCGGTACGTGCTATCTTGGATTCCTCCCAAAGTAACAATGCTTCATGGAAGTCAATGAAGGAAATTCTTCAGACAAATTTTACCATAAAGAGTAAGTATCAGAAAGTGCCTTTGATCAAATTGTTCACCAATGTTGAAGCTTTGTAGTTGAATGCTATAGCACATGTTAGGAACTAGACAACGTGACTCTCTTCCTTAAAAGGTCTTCCATTCCGAATCTCGGGACGCGATTCTTTTAAGGGGGGAGGGCTGTAACACCCCAGGTGTTTATCACCAATTAGGCAGTGAGTTTGAGCTCAAACATGATAGATTAAGTGGAAATGACAATGTCAATGTCAACCTATGGAGATGAGCCTAACTTAAAGTGGGATGCTGCATCATTGCTTCACATATAGGTCATTTTCAAAGATATATGTTTGGATGGTGTTATTGCCATATCTTTATGTGTCTCACCTTGTTACCTATCTATATTGATCCCTGGAAAAGTTTCATAAAGTTTGGAATCAAAAAGTCACATGAAATGATAAGTCATATCTTTCTTGGAATGACGTGATTAAGTGAATGGAATTATAGATCATCAACCAAACTTTGCAACCTTGCCCAAATGACTCTAGATGAACTCTACAACAAAAGTCATGAAGGGTTCATGTTGAGCAAATGTCAAGAAAATGCCCCAATTGGTCTAAAACCCTAGATTGGGCCTTATTAAGTTGCTGCTTTGACCAAAGTGAAAGTTTGACTTCTGTACAAGTTATGAGGTTTGACCTTAAACAAAAGTTATAGTTCATCTTTTGTAGAACAAACTTTGTTTAATGGTCGAGAGCTAGTTTGGCCTCTAACCTAGTCAAATAGAGATCACAAGAATCAAGTCAGTGCTGTTTTGAAGCTGCAAAAATTTTCTAAGTGTTGGACTGCAGTACAAGTTTTGGAGTACGTGACTTTGGAGCCCTGTAGAACGAAAACCGTGGCGATCCAGACTAAACTTGTATAATAGAAGTTGGAGATTTCATATAGCTCTACAACATTGTGGAATTGGTTTAGCTTTTGCTTGCTCGGTTTGGGAGATGGAGATGGGAAAAGTTAGCAGTTTCAGTCAACTTGCAATTGGACTGCAGAACCCGATTTTGAGGTACCCTCCTTTGGAGCTTTGTATCTCTCTAACCATACCGAATTAGACTTCGATTATTTAACCAAAGTTGGAGTACACTTGTAGACCTACAATTTTGTAAATTACACCACGAGCCAATTCGAGCTGATTTGGGAGTTATTGATCGATGAAAAATGATGTGTCAGGCGTATTTTTGAGGTGGTATTGTCAATCCTTAACTGAATCCTGATTTTGGTTTCCTGTACCCATCTTTGCAGCCTTGGATCTCCTCAACCGTGCATAACCTGTACTTGAGGATCTTAAACAATTTGTTCACCTCGCGTAGTTCTATAATTCCTAGTAAGGAAGTTGTTTGAGTTTTCACGTGAAATCAAAAGAAAAAGGGAGGTGAAGGAATGAGTTTCAGTCAATCGAATGGCTGCTTGAACGTGTACAGAGCTGCATCGTGACCGACCGGCCTTCGGCCGCAGACGCCGCGTGGCACCCTCGCTCGCTGCATGAACGCCACCTCGCCTAGCTCGCTCGATTTGGAGAAGCTGGCGTCCTCGGCTCTCTCTCCCACTCTCAGAAAGCTCTCTCCCCACCGTTCTCTGCTCGCTATGGCGATGCCGAACGCCATGGCCATGGACGCCACCGCGAGCTCGAGCTTTGCCGCCACTCCTAGCCACCGTAGCCGCCGTCAAGTGCACCACCACCTCCGCCTCATTCTCCGCTACGACCGGCGCGCCTCGGGTGGGCCAGAGACCGCCGGAGTAGCCCGTCCATAGGGTCCGTTGTCGTCGCCGATGCTCCCCAGCCGGTCGCCGGTGCTCATGCCAAGCAGTCTCGGCTCGCCTACAGCCATGCCGCGGCCTGCCTCGGGGCCGTGCGGGTTCCACCCTGGGAGCCGGCCATGGCTTCGCCACCGTCATGCCCTTGCCTGCCGAAGCCGTCCGTCCCCTGTTTCTGTGCTCGTAAGGTTGAAGAAGGAGGGCGAAAACGAATTAGAAACTCTTCTCTGGGTCCAGATGCGAAGCCAAGACTCATATGAATAGTGTCATAAGGACTGATTGGTAATTATTTTGCAGGAAAATTGCTGAACTTTGGAAATTCATAGTAATTCATAGGAAATTCGTAAAATAGCAAATGTGGACTTTTTGGAATCCTTGTGAATTTTTCTATGCAGTAGATCTATAATATTTCATGTTTTAGTTTAATGTTTTTGCTGTAAAAATAGATTTTTCAGATTAGGTTTTCAATGCTAGTTGTATTTGTCATTTTCATAACTGCAAATGTAGGGCTCCAAATGAAGTGAAATTTTTGTGGCATGCTACTCATGTGATGGTTGATGTGTGGTAAAAATTTCAGGAGTATTGGATGAAGTATGAGTGAGTTATTGGTTTATCTTGCTCTCACATGATTTCTTGCTTTAGAAACTTGTCTTTTTCATAGAGGTTGCTATACTTATGCAAATGGAGTGAAATTTATACAGTAGACTATTGAGAGGATATGTAGGCCACTGTAATTTTGGTAGAATTTATTGTGCACTTTTGATAGGTGTTCATAATTCCATCTAATTATCTAAATAAATTAAGAAATGTATTAAAAGAATTTATTTAGTAATTGACACTATATTTTCTGGTGTTCTTTAGTCATGTATGAAATGTTGGTAAAGCTGGTTTTATTCAATTAAATGTTTGCAACATAAGTTAATAATTATTTCTTGCAAATGAGGTTTCTGAACAGATTTGAGAATATTGTTAATTACCCTATGCAAATGATGTTTTCATGTCTTGTGTGCTATAACAAAGTTGTTGTGAATTTCATGATCTAGCTGTGGTTAAATTTTGGTGGCATTTGGCCATATGGTTCAGAAACTACAGCTGTTCTAATTTGGGTTCAGATTTAGGTTGCTCTCTGTCCTTCCAGGACAGATTCTGTACCTTTTGTATTTCGACCTGGTAAATGTTAGAATCAGGTTAAGTTGATATTAAATGAATGGTAGAGAATTTCATAAGCTTTCCATAATGTCTTCTTGCAAGTCATTTGGATTTATGAAACTCCAGATATGACTGATTTACGAAGCTGCTAATTGTAAGTCCAGAAATTGACATATTCTAGTTAATAGTTTTTACTTTACCTTGACTTGTTTTGCTATGTTGATTTCTAAGAGTGATATACATCTTGTTAGTGTTAAGTGTGCTTGAGATCTTGTGTGACTTGTGTCATGATCGATATGCTGGTCATCTTCTAAGGATATGCTTAAGTGATAGTTAAGTTGATTAACTCTAGTGCCCATGTGAACTTGGTGTGTTGACATGAAAGTTGTGTTATTGCATTTCTACGCATTCATACACTTGCATCTTACATCTCATCTAGGTACGCTAGATGCACTACGTGGAGGACATAATGTGGAGCCAAACCCGAAGACGGTGTTTGGAAAACTATCCCGAAGATGGAAGTACTCAGCGAGTGTCATCTGACAACTACTGACTTGAGTCGGATCCCAGGCAAGCCCCGGAGCATTATAAGCCTCCTACCTTCAAAAGCAATTAATTATATATATGTTATAAGTATTGTTGCATTAAGTGGTAGGAGTTGGTTGAAAACCTTGCTGCATTATATCATTCCTTGTCCAGATATATGAATCCCTGAATCCTACATAGACTAGGATCGAATAGATGCTTAGCCCTGCTTTAAGCGGTAGAAGTCAGGTGATTTCCTGTCACCTGCGAGATATAGGGATATTCATATATGGCACGGTTGGCTATATTGCTATCGTGGAATGGAACCATGTGTTAATAAAATGAAATGAGACCGGGCGGGATGACGATAGTGAAGCAACAAGGCATGGAGGTCTTGGGTGTCGATCTATCCCCGTCTGAGTCGTTTAA
The DNA here is from genome assembly GCA_022457205.1 of Saccharum spontaneum. Taxonomy (NCBI): domain Eukaryota; kingdom Viridiplantae; phylum Streptophyta; class Magnoliopsida; order Poales; family Poaceae; genus Saccharum; species Saccharum spontaneum. The sequence goes on from CM039610.1 coordinate 3,465,383, forward strand.
GGACCGATTCGCTGTACGTCCTTGAGTCATGTTGAACGCAGTCTAACACTTAGTTGGCCGGATAAGTCGTTCCGACCGCGAAGTTGAGTAGTATGGTTCAGGCCGGGAATCGAATGGTAGGTTGCTTCTTGGAGGAGAGAAAGGATGTGCTTGGGGACATTGGCGTGAGACCAAGGGGGGGTTAGAGTCCCTATCACCTGGCAGAGTGTCGCCCTTGGGGTCGCGACATCATTCGGACCCGTGATTCCTGAACTGTACGAAAGATGACCTGAGCAGCCCTCGCCAGGCGCGTCTCGGTGAGTGTTAGAAATACCCCTCCAGCTGGATAGGAATTCGATTCGAATCGCCGTCGCTCCCGGTTAGTGAGCACTTGACTTGAGCAGCGGCAACGTAGACTCCATTAAATTGAACGTATGGTTAATTGGATAACGATGGAAAGGTTGCCTCAATTTATACCTGCTATGGTTAATATTGTTTGCTCCTAATAAAGTGAGTGCTCTAGTACAGGTTCTAATATAGATGATAGGTTAATGATAATTAACTTGATGCTTAAGCATTAATGATTACTTATCCATATTAAGCTTTTATGCAAAATGTTGTCAAGCTAGCCCACTTTATATCAGCCTTGCATAATCCTTGGTGTCACTTTATTTCTGGTTTATGACGGGTAAGTCTAGCTGAGTACATTGTCGTACTCAGGGTTTTATCCCCACTTGTTGCAGGTTGTGATGTATCATGGCGACTGCAAGAGTTGGTTGGCTCCTGCCTTAGAGGCGGAGTGTGATCACGGGCATGATCCTTCTGAGTTATCTTCTCTCTAATGCTTTTGTTGGAAGTCGACCTTGGTACTGGCATATATTTGAAATAAGGGTGTTGTTAGTTTTAAATTACTTTGCTTCCGCTACTTTTTAATTTAAGTTGTAATAACTATGCTGAACTCCGATGTATATTAAACTACTTGTGAAATAATTGTAACATGTGACTTGTTATGTTGAATCACTACGATCTTGGCTGGTATGTTGATTGGTTTGAAATCCCTCGTGATTTCATTGGACTACCGGGGTTATATGGGCTCAAGTGCGAGAATTTGATCACTTCGGTGATTGTTTTTGTACTTGTGCTCTTATAATTTGGACGGTTCCGTTACACACCGGACGCGGTTGAGCGCGTCCGGTCTGTTACGACCGGTGCGTCCGGTGGTCCCGCGAAAATCGTGAGTGGAGTTGTAACGGCTCTATTTGGATGGGATGCTTATAAATACTTGTTGGCCGGCCCTTGGGGAGCTCTCTTGGCATTTCTAACACTCTTGTGCATCCTTTGAGCTAAAACAACTCCTCCCACTCATCTCCCTTGCTTGATTGCAAATCAAAAGTGAGATTGAGTGATCCCAAAGTGCATTGCATAGCTTGAGAGCATCTAGTGGCACTTGTGGGTGGTTTAGCCGGTGGATTTCTTGTTACTCTTGGAGAGTACCGCTCCTAGCCGGCTTGGAGATTGTTGGAGGCGTTGGCAAGAGAAGGTGATTGTTCTTGGCCACCTCCGGTTGATTGTGAGAGGTTCTTGTGCTTTCCTCGGCGGGACGCCAAAAGCAACTCTAGTGGAATCCGCGTGTCATTGAGTTACCTCACTTGAGAGTGGTGTCTTGCGGTGCCTTGCGGGGCGTGCCTTGAGGGGCAAGTGACTTGAGGGTCACACCGGGGAACCATCTAGGTGTTGGTCGACACAACCGGTGACGTAGCTTGTCGGTGCACAAGTGAACACCGGGTGAACAAATATTGTGTCTCTTGTCTCCCGGTGATTGGTCTTCATTTAGTGTTGTTGTCAATATTGATTGATTATATATCATCTTGGTGATTGGCAACATCTTCACTTCACCGTCGGTATAATAATCACAATCCTCTCTCTTGCATTTACATTCACTAGTTTTTCTTGTGTAGCTCTAGTAGTAGCTTTGCTAGTAGTTTTGTTAGCTTGTTCTCTAGTGTAACCTTAGTGACATAGCTCTTGTGTGAACTAGAGATCTTAATCTACTAGACTTGTGGATAGGAGGCTTGCATCACAACCTTTGGCTAAGCAAAACTCGCTTTACGCCGTTTGTTATTCTAACAAGTTTGCTTAGTGGTACTTGTAGAATTTTTTAATAGGCTATTCACCCCCCCTCTAGCCATCTAGGACCTTACAAGTGGTATCGGAGCCGTGGTCACCGTTTTAATCAAGGCTTAACATCCTTCGGTGTGAAAAAAATGGCTCAAATTATGTTCAATCATGTTGGGGGCAAGCCACCGTTCTTTGATGGTGTTAGTTCTTTTGCTCATTGGAAGAGAAAAATGACAATGTACCTTGGTTCTATTCATGAGAGAGTATTGCAAGTCACCGAGAATGATTTTGCTATCATTGATCCCGATCATCTCACCGATGAAGATAGAGCAAATAGAACATGCAATAGAATGGCTCTCAATACACTTTACAATGGCATTGACACAAAAGTATTTGAGGGCATCAAGGATTTAGATTTGGCAAATGAAGTGTGGACAAGGTTGAGTGAAACATATGAGGGCACTAAGGTTGTGAAAAGTGCCAAGCTATATGGGCTCAAGAGTGAGTTTGAGAACTTCAAGAAAAAGGATGATGAAACAATCATTGAAATGTTTCATAGATTGCAAGTGATAGTCAATGATCTCAAGAGCTTAGGGCACAAGACTCAAGATCAAGATTTTTGTCACAAGTTTTTATTGAGCCTACCTAGAAGATTCAAGATGTTGATCATGATGTTGCAAAGAGATGGGCTTGAAGCAATGAAGCCCAATGATTTGCTTGGTGAAGTATTGACTTATGACAAATATGATCAAGATGTTGTGACAAAGAGAAGGTGGAAGATGAGAAGAAAAAGAAGACCGTGGCATTCAAGGCCACCTCCTCCAAGGGTAAAGCTACCATCATTGAAGAAGAAGAAGATGACAATGAAGATGGGGAATTTGAAATTGATGATGAGGCACTTGCTCTTGTAGTCAAGAAGATGGGTCACATGTTCATCAAGAGAAGAGGCTTTAAAAAGAGAAATGACAACTTCAAAAGAAATGAGCAACAAAGAAAGTGCTTCAATTGTGATAGCACCGAGCACCTTCAAGCGGAATGTCCTTATGATAAGAAGAAGAACAAAAAGGACAAGTTTGAGAAGAAGAAGAGAGAGGCCAAGATGACATTCAAGAAAGGCAAAAATGGTGCCTATGTGATCACTTGGGAAAGTGAAGACAATGAAGAAGAAGAAGAAGAATCATCCAACAAGGCTTTTGCTTCCATTGCTATCAACAAGAAGCCATCATTATTTGATTCATCCTCTTCATGCTTCATGGCTAAAGAAGCTAAGGTATTATATGATGAGAGTGATGATGAAAGTGAAATGGAATATGCTCATGATAGTGATAATGATAATGATAATGAAAATGATGATGATGAACCAACTAAAGAACAACTATATGACTTGATGCAACAAACTAGAGACATAGCCATTGCCAAGGACAAAGAGTGTAAGAAGCTTTCAATGAAAGTAGCAATACTTGAGAAAGTCCTTAGTGAGCTTAAGATCACTCATGAGAGTCTAGTGGAAGACCATGAGGATCTTGATAAGGCTCATTCCAAGCTTGAAAAAGCTCACTCATTGCTACTTGAGCAACAAGCTAAGAAGAAGGTTGTTGTATCATGTGATATAGGTGTTACATGTGATATAATTGATGAATCCATTAATGAACCTATCATCATGTCAAACGCTAACCCTTCTTGTAGCTCTTCATCCACCACCACTAACTCTACCTCCACTACTAGTGATGGTTTCACTTGTGATGCTTCACTAATGGTTGAGAATGAGACTCTCAAGAGAGAGGTGGATGAGCTCACTCACGCCCTAGGCAAGGCCTATGGTGGTGAGGCCCGCTTGCTTAAGTGCTTGGGTAGCCAAAGGTTCTCTCTTAACAAAGAGGGATTGGGCTACACCCCCAAGAAAGGCAAGTCGGCCTTTGCAACTCCAAAGCTTAGCTTTGTGAGGGGCAATGGTCGGTTTTGCAATAGATGCAAGCAAGTTGGGCACCTAGAGCATAATTGCAATAAAAAGAACCAAAGCAAGAACCTTGTTAATGCTATACCTTTTGATTCTTGCTATGTGCTTACCAAGGGTGTGAAGGGTGTGCAAGCTAAGTTTGTTGGTACACCAATTGTGGGCCCAAAGAAGAAGGCTATTTGGGTACCAAAGAGCTTAGTTACTAACCTACAAGGACCCAAACAAAAATGGGTACCTAAACTTCATTGATTTGCTTGTAGGTCAATTACAAAGCCGGAGGAAGGCATTGGATTATTGATAGTGGGTGCACTCAACACATGACCGGTACATCAAGAATGTTTGACTCAATCAATGACAATGATAGTGGTGTTGATTCTATCACATTTGGCAATAACAAGAAAGGCAAGGTTATTGGCTTGGGCAAGATTGCAATATCAAATGACATGAGTATCTCCAATGTGTTGCTAGTTGAAAGCTTGGATTTCAATCTTCTATCCGTGGCACAAATATGTGATCTAGGCTACAAATGCATCTTTGGGGTTGATGATGTGGAAGTTATTAGTGTGGATGGTTCAAATGTGGCATTCAAGGGCTTTAGATATGAGAATCTCTACCTAGTTGACTTCAATGCTAGAGAAACTTCTTTGACAACTTGCTTAGTCTCCAAATCAAGCATGGGTTGGCTTTGGCATAGAAGGCTTGGTCATGTTGGCATGAAACAATTAAAGAAGCTTACAACTCACAATCTTGTCAATGGTTTGAAAGATGTTGAATTTGAGAAGAATAAGCTTTGTAGTGCATGTCAAGCCGGGAAGCAAGTTGGAAGCTCACATCCAAAGAAGAGTACAATGAGCACATGCAAAGCATTTGAGTTGATGCACATGGATCTATTTGGACCAACAACATATACAAGCATAGGCGGCAACAAGTATGGATTTGTCATAGTGGATGACTTCACAAGATTCACATGGGTATTCTTTCTTAGTGACAAAAGTGAAGTGTTTGACACCTTCAAGACATTTCTCACTAGAGTTCACAATGAGTTTGAGGTTAGAATCAAGAAAGTGAGAAGTGACAATGGAAGTGAGTTCAAGAATACAAGAATTGAAGAACTTTGTGATCATTATGGTATTGGACATCAATTCTCGGCCAAGTACACTCCACAATCAAATGGTCTAGTTGAGAGGAAGAATAGAACATTGCTTGATATGGCTAGATCAATGCTTCATGAGTACAATGTGAGTCAATCATTTTGGGATGAAGCAATCAATACCGCTTGCTACTACATCAATAGACTATATTGTCATCCATTGCTAGAGAAGACCCCATATGAGCTACTTCATGGAAGAAAGCCCAATATTTCTTACTTTAGGGTTTTTGGTTGCAAATGCTATATCTTGAAGAAAGGCACTAGATTGGGGAAGTTTGACAAGAGATGTGATGAGGGGTTCCTACTTGGTTATTCAACTACAAGCAAAGCTTATAGAGTTTGGAACAATTCAAGTGGCACTCTAGAGGAAGTCCATGATGTGCAATTTGATGAAACCAATGGGTCACAAGATGAAGAAGAGAATCTAGATGATATTGGTGGAACTCTACTAGTGGAAGCAATGAAGAACATGGACATTGGAGACATTAGAGCAAAGCAAGTAATTGATATTCAAGATGATGATAAAGATCAAGTGCTCAATTCACCATACAAGCAAGTTAGTGACTCTCAAGTGCAAGATCATGGTGCTAGTTCTTCTCATCGAGATACATCAAGTGATCAACCAAGCTCAAGCAATCAAGTGCAAGTACTTCAACCACAACATATTGCAAGAGATCACCCCATTGATAGTGTTATTGGTGATATTAGAAGTGGTGTGCAAACAAGATCAAGATTGGCTATGTTTTGTGAGCATGCATCATTTGTGTCAACCATAGAACCAAAGAAGATAGAAGAAGCTTTGAGGGATGCCGATTGGATCATGGCTATGCAAGAAGAGCTTAACAATTTCACAAGAAATGATGTTTGGGAGTTGGTAGAAAGGCCAAATGACTACAATGTGATTGGAACCAAGTGGGTGTTCAAAAACAAGCAAGATCAAGATGGCATTGTAGTGAGAAACAAAGCAAGACTAGTTGCTCAAGGTTACACTCAAGTTGAAGGTCTTGACTATGATGAAACATATGCTCCCGTGGCAAGATTGGAGGCAATAAGGATTCTATTGGCTTATGCTTGTGCACACAACATCAAACTATATCAAATGGATGTCAAAAGTGCATTTCTCAATGGGATTATCAATGAGTTAGTCTTCGTTGAGCAACCGCCCGGATTTGAAGATGACAAGAAACCCAACCATGTGTACAAGTTGAAGAAGGCTTTATATGGCTTAAAGCAAGCACCTAGAGCATGGTATGAGAGGCTAAGGGATTTCCTTCTCTCTAAGGGATTCAAGATGGGCAAGGTTGATACAACTCTATTCACCAAGAAGATTGGGAATGATCTTTTCATAGTACAAATATATGTTGATGACATCATCTTTGGATCAACCAATCAAGCTTATTGTGAAGAATTTGGTGCTATGATGGCCAAAGAGTTTGAAATGTCTATGATTGGTGAACTTAGCTACTTCCTTGGTCTCCAAGTCAAGCAATTGAAGAATGGGACATTTGTGAGTCAAGGGAAATACATAAGGGACATGTTGAAGAAGTTTGGAATGCAAGATGCAAAGCCAATTTCAACTCCAATGGGTACAAATGGCAATTTGGATAGTGATCTTGATGGCAATATGGTGAATCAAAAGGAATATAGGTCTTTGATTGGAAGTCTACTCTATGTCACCGCATCAAGGCCGGATGTCATGTTTAGTGTTTGCATGTGTGCTAGATATCAAGCCTCACCTAGAGAGAGTCATCTCACGGCCGCAAAGAGAATATTGAGGTACTTGAAGCAAACAAGAGATGTTGGACTATGGTATCCCAAAGGGTCAAAGTTTGAATTGATTGGATATTCGGACTCCGACTATGGGGGTTGCAAGATTAATAGAAAGAGCACAAGTGGCACATGTCAATTACTTGGAAGATCACTTGTGTCATGGTCCTCAAAGAAACAAAATAGTGTGGCAATCTCTACCGCCGAAGCCGAATATGTGAGTGCGGGGAGTTGTTGTGCACAATTGCTATGGATGAAATCAACTTTGAAGGATTATGGCCTCAACTTCAAGAATGTGCCATTGCTATGTGATAATGAGAGTGCAATCAAGATGATACAAAACCCGGTTCAACATGGAAGAACAAAACATATTGACATTAGACATCATTTCATTAGAGATCATCAACAAAAGGGAGATATTGCCATTGAAAGTGTTGGCACCGATGATCAACTTGCCGATATTCTAACTAAGCCACTTGATGAAAAGAGGTTTTGCAAGCTAAGGAATGAATTGAACATTCTTGATTTCTCAAACATGAGTTGAATGCACCCCACTCATTTATTGACATGCCTCTCCTTCGACATTGCAAGGTAAAGTTGATTGACATGTCATTCATTCTATGCTAAGGACTTGCTAGAGCATGTAGACATGATAAGTGGTATGCATGAGCATTCATGATAAATCAAATGAATTTGATGGATATATGTTACCACTATTGCCTCTTTGATTGTTTTTGATCTAGTGGTGACATATGACATGTTTGTGAGCTTGCACACCTAGTGTTGAATCTAGAAGATTTGCTAGGCAAGATAACCCTTATTATGAGGTGTGAAGAAGCTTGTCTTTGGTTCAAATCGAATTAAATATCTTTGGCAAGTGTTCTAGGTTGAACCAAATTTGATAAATTTTAACCTACTCCTTTAAACATTTTTCTTCTCTCCACAATTTGATCCCATTTTTGGGTAAGTTGTTGACAAAGGGGGAGAGAAAAAGATGATTCAACTTGATGAAGGGGTAAATAAAATTTTTGATGCACACAAGTAGGGGGAGCAAGCTCATAAACAAAGTTGTTGCATTTGCTTGTGCATTTTCATATGACTTGCTCATTGCACATGTATTTAAACTTAATATACATGCTTGTGTGGTGCAATGCTAGTATAAAACTTGGATGATGAAATGATCTACTAGCATGCATAGGATTAGTTTTACATATGGTATCTAGACTTGCCTAAAGTTTTTACAAGTAGTCCAAGATCCTTTACATATAATGTTGATCTCACGAGGTTCTTGAGTTTTGTTGGAGGTCTAGTTACTTCATGATGCTAAGGATGGTGTAAAAGGCAACTCCGATTGGTATCACGCTTCAAAGGTCCATTTCTTACACCTTAGCATCATTTTGGTAGAATTACTCTCCCAACACTTCTATCCATGCATATGTGCAAAGCTTTCAATCCAAACTCTATGCACATATGTAGGGGGAACTAATGCTACCAAAACCGAGCTTGTGATAATTGTCCAAACTTTACTTATGAGCAAAATGATTGGACAAGTATGACAAGTTCAAAACTTTTATTATCAAAATCATCTTTGTGAGGATTGTCATCAATTACCAAAAAGGGGGAGATTGAAAGTCCCTAGTTTGGTTTTGGCTAATTGATGAAACCTAGGACTAACCTTTGTATCTAAGTGGATGATTTAGATAAAGGTGGTCATTGAATATGAGACATGACATTGACTCATATGACCAAGATGGTGAAGACCAAGATGAGGCTTGGCTCGATGGACCGGTTGTGAAGGTGAAGGGCAAGTCGAGGCTTCGAAGCGAAGGACCATGCGATGGTGAAGCTTGAGCAAGACTTGGCGCCGACGGACCAATGCAACGGTGAAGAGCAAGTGAAATCAAGGTCGATGGATCGAGACGGTCATGTGATGATATGAAGTGGAACATATCATTTCGAGAAACAAAATGGGCTCAAGGCAAAGGTATAACCATAGGGCCATTTTGTTTTACACTCAAGACACCATAGAGGGTGTGAGTGGTTTAGGGTCGATAGCCGAACTATTAAGAGGGGAAGTCTTATCGGTTATTCGACGCATGGGTGCCACTAGGTGAATTCATGAAGTGCATTGCATGTAGGGCCTAGTGAGCTAACTGGAAAACCTTTGAAAATGATTGAGAAAAAGCTAACACACAAGCACATGGAGATGTACACTTGATGGTGTTGGCACATTTGCAAAGGTGGCGTTGGTCGCGCTATGGTTTGCGGGTAGAGAGGGGTTTGGGTTCCTCTCTCCCTCCCGCCGAGCGTGCGAGCGCGGGATTCAGGCGATTTCGGGGAAATGAAATGCCTATTTTCCATTGCGCCGAAAGTCGGAAAAGAAACGGAGGCGAACGCGGTCACAGAGGTGACCGGACGCTGCACCGGACGCTGCACCGGACGCGGTCAGTTTCGACCGGCGCGTCCGGTCAGTGCAGCGCGGGCGTCAGGCGCGCGAGCTAGGGTTTGACACCGGCGCGTCCGGTGACCCACGGGACCGGCGCGTCCGGTCTGGTGAACAGCGAGTCACGAAGTCTTCGGACGCGGTGCGCGTCCGGTCCCTCACCATCGGACGCGTCCGGTGGTCCAGGGAGCTTACTGGACTCGCACCGGACGCGGGTACTGTGGCGTCCGGTGGTTGCGAGGAGCGCGTCCGGTCTTGTCTTCGGGCGTGCGGGGACTGTGCGCACCGGCGCGTCCGGTGATTCGCAACAGCGCGTCCGGTGGTGCGTTTGACCGTTGGCGCGCAGTGACCGTTGGAGGATCTAACGGACGAATTTGAATTTCGGAGAACACGTGGACGTCGCAGGGACACCGGACGCGGTTGAGCGCGTCCGGTCTGTTACGACCGGTGCGTCCGGTGGTCCCGCGAAAATCGTGAGTGGAGTTGTAACGGCTCTATTTGGATGGGATGCTTATAAATACTTGTTGGCCGGCCCTTGGGGAGCTCTCTTGGCATTTCTAACACTCTTGTGCATCCTTTGAGCTAAAACAACTCCTCCCACTCATCTCCCTTGCTTGATTGCAAATCAAAAGTGAGATTGAGTGATCCCAAAGTGCATTGCATAGCTTGAGAGCATCTAGTGGCACTTGTGGGTGGTTTAGCCGGTGGATTTCTTGTTACTCTTGGAGAGTACCGCTCCTAGCCGGCTTGGAGATTGTTGGAGGCGTTGGCAAGAGAAGGTGATTGTTCTTGGCCACCTCCGGTTGATTGTGAGAGGTTCTTGTGCTTTCCTCGGCGGGACGCCAAAAGCAACTCTAGTGGAATCCGCGTGTCATTGAGTTACCTCACTTGAGAGTGGTGTCTTGCGGTGCCTTGCGGGGCGTGCCTTGAGGGGCAAGTGACTTGAGGGTCACACCGGGGAACCATCTAGGTGTTGGTCGACACAACCGGTGACGTAGCTTGTCGGTGCACAAGTGAACACCGGGTGAACAAATATTGTGTCTCTTGTCTCCCGGTGATTGGTCTTCATTTAGTGTTGTTGTCAATATTGATTGATTATATATCATCTTGGTGATTGGCAACATCTTCACTTCACCGTCGGTATAATAATCACAATCCTCTCTCTTGCATTTACATTCACTAGTTTTTCTTGTGTAGCTCTAGTAGTAGCTTTGCTAGTAGTTTTGTTAGCTTGTTCTCTAGTGTAACCTTAGTGACATAGCTCTTGTGTGAACTAGAGATCTTAATCTACTAGACTTGTGGATAGGAGGCTTGCATCACAACCTTTGGCTAAGCAAAACTCGCTTTACGCCGTTTGTTATTCTAACAAGTTTGCTTAGTGGTACTTGTAGAATTTTTTAATAGGCTATTCACCCCCCCTCTAGCCATCTAGGACCTTACAATGGGGTGCATCAACTCATGTTGGAGAAGTCAAGTATGTTCAACTCATTCTTTAGCTTGTGAAATCTCTTCTCATCAAGTGGCTTGGTGAATAGATCGGCTAATTGATCTTCGGTGCCCACACTTTCAATAGCAATGTCACCCTTTTGTTGAAGATCTCTAATAAAATGATGACGAACATCAATATGCTTTGTTCTTTGATGTTGAACCGGATTGTTGGTTAGCTTTACGGCACTTTCATTGTCACATAGCAATGGCACATTCTTAAAGTTGATTCCAAAATCTTTCAATGTTGCCTTCATCCATAAGATTTGTGTACAACAACTACCCGCGGCGATGTATTCGGCTTCGGCGGTAGATAGTGCAATACTATTTTGCTTCTTGGATGACCATGAGACAAGTGATCTTCCCAACAATTGACAAGTCCCGGAAGTGCTTTTTCTCTCCACTTTGTCACCGGCATAGTCGGAATCCGAATATCCAACTAGCTCAAAGCTTGCACCTTTGGGATACCATAATCCAATATCTTGTGTATGCTTCAAATACCTCAATATTCTCTTTGTTGCCTTCAAATGACTTTCTCTTGGTGAGGCTTGAAATCTTGCACACATGCATACACTAAACATCACATCGGGCCTTGATGCCGTCACATAGAGTAGGCTACCAATCATTGATCTATATAGCTTTTGATCCACCATGTTGCCACTCTTGTCACTATCCAAACTTCCACTAGTGCCCATTGGGGTTGTAATGCCCTTTGCATCTTCCATGCCAAACTTCTTGAGCTTATCTTTGATGTACTTGGTTTGGCTCACAAATGTTCCTTCCTTCATTTGTTTGATTTGAAGTCCAAGAAAGAAACTAAGTTCACCGATCATTGACATTTCAAATTCATTTGCCATCATTTTTCCAAACTCATCACAATAATCTTGATTGGTTGAACCGAAGATGATATCATCAACATATATTTGCAATACAAACAAGTCTTTCCCAATCTTCTTAGTGAATAGTGTTGTATCAACTTTGCCCATGACAAATCCTTTGGATAGCAAGAAGTCCCTCAATCTTTCATACCATGCTCTAGGTGCTTGCTTCAATCCATACAAAGCTTTTCTCAATTTATAGACATGATTGAGTTTCTTGTCATCTTCAAAACCGGGAGGTTGCTCCACATATACCTCTTCTTGAATGTACCCATTGAGAAATGCACTCTTCACATCCATTTGATATAGCTTGATGTTGTGAGCACAAGCATAGGCAAGTAAAATCCTAATTGCTTCCAATCTTGCAACCGGGGCATAAGTTTCACCAAAGTCAAGACCCTCTATTTGTGTGTAACCTTGAGCCACTAGTCTTGCTTTGTTCCTTACTACTATTCCATCTTGATCTTGCTTGTTGCGAAAGACCCATCTTGTTCCAATGACATTGTGATCCTTAGGTCTCTCAACTAGTTCCCATACTTCATTTCTCTTGAAGTTGTTGAGCTCTTCATGTATTGCATTTACCCAATCCGGATCTCTCAATGCTTTATCAATGTCCTTGGGTTCTTCCATTGATACAAAAGAAGAGTGAGCACAAAATGATGCCAATCTTGATCTAGTTTGAACTCCCCTTTGTATGTCACCAATGATAGAATCCAATGGATGGTCTCTTGCAATGTTAGTTGGTTGAAGCACTTGCACTTGATTGCTTGGATGTTGATGTTGATCATGAGTTGGAGATGATGAACTAGCCACTTGTTGATCTTGTTGCACTTGAGATGATGTACTAGCTTGATTTTGCATTAGAGACCCACTAGCTTGTGTAATTGGACTTTGGAGCACTTGATCTTTGTTGTCATCCACATCAATCACTTGCTTTGGCCTAATATCACCAATATCCATTTCTTTCATAGCATTGGTCAATTGAGTTCCTCTCACATCATCCAAGTTATTTTCCTCATCTTGAGAGCCATTTGTTTCGTCAAACTCAACATCATGAACTTCCTCAAGTAAACCACTAGCTAAGTTCCAAACTCTATAAGCTTTGCTAGTAGTGGAGTAACCAAGTAAGAATCCTTCATCACATTTCTTTTCAAACTTACTTAATCTAGTGCCCTTCTTCAAGATGTAGCATTTGCAACCAAATACCCGAAAGTATGCAATGTTGGGCTTTCTTCCATTTAAGATCTCATATGGTGTCTTCTCTAGAAACTTGTGGCAATAGAGGCGATTGCTATAGAAGCAAGCCGTGTTGATTGCTTCGGCCCAAAATGAATGACTCACATTATACTCATTTAACATTGATCTTGCCATATCGATCAAAGTTCTATTCTTCCTTTCAACTAGGCCATTGGATTGAGGTGTATACTTGGCCGAGAATTGATGCTTGATTCCAAGCTCCTCACATAGCTCATCAATTCTTGTATTTCTAAACTCACTTCCATTGTCACTTCTCACTTTCTTGATTGTGGTCTCAAATTCATTTTGCACTCTCTTGATGAACTTCTTGAATATGTCAAATACATCACTCTTGTCCCCAAGAAAGAATACCCATGTGTATCTAGTGAAATCATCCACAATCACAAAACCATACTTGTTACCACCAATGCTTGTGTATGTAGTTGGCCCAAATAGATCCATGTGCAACAACTCAAATACCTTGGAAGTACTCATAATGCTTTTCAATGGATGAGTGTTGCCTACTTGCTTTCCGGCTTGACATGCACTACATAACTTATCTTTCTCAAATGTGACATCCTTCAAGCCTCTAACTAAGTCATGTTTCACTAACTTGTTCAATTGCTTCATGCCAACATGACCAAGTCTTCTATGCCATAACCAACCCATACTTGATTTGGTGAGCAAGCATGTTGAGAGTTGAGTGTCACTAGCATTGAAATCAACCAAGTATAGATTCTCATATCTAAAGCCCTTGAAGATCAAGTTGGAGCCATCAACACTAACTATCTCCACATCATCAACACCAAATATGCACTTGAAACCAAGATCACACAATTGAGCAACCGAGAGAAGATTAAAGTTCAACTTTTCAACTAGGAGCACATTGGAAATGCTATGATCATTTGAGATTGCAATCCTTCCAAGAGCCTTCACATAACCCTTGCTATTGTCACCAAATGTGATACTATCAATGCCACTATCATTTGATTTGAGAGAGTTGAACATTCTTGAATCACCGGTCATATGTTGAGAGCACCCACTATCAAGCACCCAATGCCTTCCTCCGGCCTTGTAATTTACCTACAAAATAAATTAATGTTTCTTAGGTACCCATACTTGTTTGGGTCCTTGGAGGTTAGTAACTAAGCTCTTTGGTACCCAAATGGCCTTCTTCTTTGGACCCACAATTGGTGTACCAACAAACCTAGCATGCACACCTTTCTCACCCTTGGTAAGTACATAACAAGAATCAAAAGGAATATAATCCATTTTAGCATGAAACTTATTGTTGTTCTTGTTCATTTTATTACAATTAATCTCTAGATGCCCAACTTGCTTGCATCTATTACAAAAACGACCATTGCTCTTCACAAAGCGAGACTTTAGAGTAGCGAAGGCCGCCTTGCCCTTTTTGGGAGTATAGCCCAAACCCTCTTTGTTAAGAGAGAACCTTTGGCTACCCAAATATTTTAGCAAGCGGGCATCCCCACCATAGGCATTGCCTAATGCGCGGGTGAGATCATCCACCTCTCTCTTGAGAGTCTCATTCTCAACCACAAGTGAATCACTAGTAGTAGAGGTAGAGTTGGTTGTGGTGGATGATGATGAGCTACATGAAGCATTAGTAGGACCAACATATAAAGAATCATCAATAATATCACATGTTAGTCCAATATCACAAGTGACAATCACTTGCTCCTCCTTAGCTTCCTTCATGAGCTTCTCCAACTTGAGGTCCTTCTCCTTGATGAGCTCAAGTAGAGAGGAGTGGGCTTCTTTAAGCCTAGTGTGAGCAACTTCAAGGTCCTCGTGGTCTTCCTTTAGACACTCACGAGAGGCCTCTAGCTCATCAAAGGATTTCCTAAGAGCTTTAAGCTCTTGTTCAATTCCTTTGCACTCCTTACTCTTTTTGAGAGCAACAAGCTCCTCCATCAAGGCATCATTTTCATTGCTCTTGGCAATGAGCTCTTGCTCCAAGATTTTGCACTTCTTGGTTGTCCTCTTGTAGCCCTTGCTCATTTGATCTATTATGCCCAATAGATCATCCTTGGAGTAGTCCTCATCCTCCTCATCATCACTCCTACAACCATCACTAGCACAAGAATCATCATCACTATCATCATATTTTACCTTGGTAGGCTTGGCCATAAGGCATGTCGATGTAGTGTCGAAGATGGATGACTTGTTGGAGAGGGCGATGCTTGCAATGGCTCGCCGAGTGGTCCTCTCATCATCACTTGAGCTATCATCATCACTATCGGAGTTAACACTATCCCAAGTGACCACATAGCCACCACCCTTCTTCTTCTTGTTGATAGTGAAGCTCTTCTTCTCTTTCTTCTCCTTCTTGTCCTTCTTGTTCTTCTTCAACTTCAACTCCCCATCATGATATCTTTTGTCTTCATAGGGGCACTTTGCCACTACATGATCGGGGCTATTGCAATTGTAGCAAAGCACCTCCTTTGCCTTCATGAAGTCCCTTCTCTTTCTTGCACCGTATCCTTTCTTCTTCATGAACCTCCCCATCTTGTGCACTAGGAGGGCCATGGTCTCATCATCAAATGGATCATCATCATCGCTCTCCACCTTGCTCTTTCCCTTAGAGGATGAAGCCTTGAATGCAATGGGCTTCTCTTGCTTGACCTTGATCTCCTTCTTCTCATCTCATATTGAGCATCGGTCATGACATCTCCAAGCACTTGGTTTGGAGTCACCTTGTCCAAACCCTCTCTTTGGATCATCTTCCTCAAGATAGCAAACTTCTTAGGTAAGTTCATCAAGAACTTATGTGAGAAGTCCTTGTCCTTGACATCTTCTCCTAGGCTCTTGAGATCATTGACAATAACTTGTAGCCTATAGAACATCTCCGGTATGGACTCATCATCCTTCATCTTGAAGCTTGCAAACTTATCCTTGAGCATATAGAGCTTGGCACTTTTTACCGTTGAAGTGCCCTCATATGTTTCCTCTAATCTTGTCCACACTTCACTTGCCATTTCAAGATCTTTGATTTGCTCAAAGACCTTTGCATCAATCCCATTGTAGAGAGTGTTGAGAGCCATAGTGTTGCATTGGTTGTTGATGCGGTCATTGTTGGTGAGGTTGTCAGGATCAATGATAGCATAATCATGATGTGTCACCTCCCAAACCTTCTCATTGATAGAGCCAAGATATTTCTTCATCTTTCTTTTCCAATGATCAAAAGATGAGACACCGTCAAAGAATGGAGGCTTGCCCCCGACATGGTTGAACACAACATGAGCCATCTTACACCGATGTTGTTAAGCCTTACAAACGGTGACCACTGCTCCGATACCACTTGAAAGGTCTTGATGGCTAGAGGGGGGGTGAATAGCCTTTTAAAAATTTCTACAAAGACAAGCTAAACAAGTTTATCAATACAACAAATAGCGAGATGCAAGTTTTGCTTAGCCTATGGGGTGTTTGCAAGCCACCTATCCAATTCACAACTCTAGTATAATGGCACTCAACCGCACAAGTCAAACCGAGAAGGTAACTACAACTACAACTAGCAAGCTACACAAAAGAGCTACTCTAGCAAAGCTAACTAGCTAGCAAAGATAACTAAGAAAGTAATGCAAAGATGAGTTAGGAGAGTTTCACCGAGGGGCGAAGTATTGAGCCAACCAATATGATCAACAATGAATACCAAGACAACCGAACACCGGGATCAATCAATCACAATATGAAAGTGATGACACGAAGATTTATCCCGAGGTTCACGTGCTTGCCGGCACGCTAGTCCCCGTTGTGTCCCTCTTCACCACGTGGTTCGGTGGCTAATCGGTCTCACACCGAGCCTCTCAAAAGGCGCCACAAGAACCTACCAAATGGCAAAAGGTTGCAATGACACGAGCAATTTACTAATGTTGCCTTTGGCGCTTCGCCGAGGTAGGCACAAACCCCTCACAATCACCGGAGGTGGCCAAGAACAATCACCAACTCTTGCCAACGCCTCCAAGCTGCTCCAAGCCGTCTAGGTGGCGGCAACCACCAAGAGAAACAAGAATCACACAGCAAATCAACCACCAAGTGCCAACTAGATGCTATCTCACAATGCAAATGCACTTGGATCACTCAATCTCACTTCGAATATGCAAAGAAGCAAGAGAGATGAGTGGGAGGGGAGTTGCTTAGCTCAAAGTGCTCACAAGTATGTCAAAATGTCAAGAGTAAGAGCCTTGAGCCGGCCAACGAGTATTTATAGACGTACCCCTTCGAATATAGCCGTTAGGAACGAGATCCAGCTGAAATCGCGTTGACCGGACGCGCTGGTCCAATTGACCGGACGCGCCGGTCACGTAACGGCTAGTTTCGCGAAGCACTGACCGGACGCGCCGGTCGCAACGACCGGACGCGCCGGGCACGACCGGACGCACCGGTCCCGTAACGGACCAGACGCGCTGGTCAACACTGAGTCGCGCACAACGAAGCAGTGACCGGACGCGCTGAAGAACTGACCGGACGCCACAGTGCCCGCGTCCGGTCGGAGTCCAGTAAGCTCCCTGGACGACCGGACGCGTCCGGTCGACTGTGACCGGACGCGCCTCGCGTCCGATCAAACAACTGAAACACGCGCAGACACTGGACACTGACCGGACGCGTCCGGTCAAACAGTGACCGCGTCCGGTCCAGCGTCTGGTCACCACTGTGACCGCCGTTCGCCTTCGTTTCTTTTTCCGACTTCCGGCGTAGTGGAAAATAGGCGTTTCAACTTCTCGAAAACGCCTGAATCCCGCCTCGCAAGCTCGGCGGGAGGGAGAGAGGACCCCAAACCCTCTCTACCGCTCAAACTCCATCGCCTTCGCAAACGTGCTAACATCACCAAGTGATCATCACCATGTGCATGTGTGTTAGCATTTTCACAATCATTTTCCGAGGCGTTATTAGTTCTATCCAAATGCATATGATCATGAAATGCACACCTAGAGGCACTTAGGAGTTCAATAGCCGCGTCATTCCCCTCTTTATAGTACGGCTATCTATCCTATAATGTAACCACACCCACTAGGTGTCTTGGTTACTAAAACACAACCCTTAAGCATATACCTTTGCCTTGATCACGTAGGGTTGCGTCCAAATACAAGTGTGGCCACTCATGATCACCATGTCTATCTTGCCACCAACCTTGGAATGTACTAATCCTCATATGCTACATACAACTTAGGCATAGGATTAGTACTTAGGCATTGTCACTAATTACCAACACCAAACATAGAGCTTTCAAAAGGGAAAAAAGCATTGTGGACGTTTCACTCTTATCAACAACTAGCAGAAGTTGTTTTCCCAGGCGTTTTTTTTAATTAGTAAAGCTAGAGCCTGAAAGAGTTGTTTCATCGAAGAAGTTATAGAGCAGAAACTGTTTTAACTGGAGCTGGAGCTCTACCAAACACGCCTTAATTATTATTCTATGCGGATTGTTGGTTCATTCATTCTGGTATGGTTTCTTCTACATGTAGAGTTACGCTAGAGGATATTTGAAGGCAAAGTTGGATGCCATATGATTTGTAGGCAAAGTTGGCTGCCATTCGGGATAGGATGATCCGGGCTGCCTGCTAGTTAGATGCATGGGCCAATGCATTTTTTTTGCTTGGTTCATGGATGGTAACTAACTAATAAAATCAAAATATGTTAACTAACACAATTGCTATGGCACACAAATCATACACTAATCAATGTATTAGAATTTATCAAAACTAGTCTTACCATCATAATTACTTACTAACAATATTCCTTAATTCAGATAAACGCATATGCCACGGTGACCACAAATTCGTCCCTTTCAACTTCTGTTGGGGACAAGCAAATGCAATTAAGGACATGTTGGGATCTCCGATCCTAAAGCTTATGAGAATCTGAATTCTAGATTAAAAAATTAAGATATGTTTAGATCCTTGGATTCTAGATACACCCATTATCTCTAAATATATATACTCTGTCTGTCCAAAAATAAGATGTAATTCTAGAACGATGCTATGTTAAAGTATGCCAAATTTAACATATATACGCAGCCACCCCTGATTCTTTTTTCCCAACAAGGGCTGAAAAAAAATCCCTAGCTATTAACCCATATGCAAGCAATGATAAGGCCAGTCTCAATGGAGTTTCATCAGAGTTTCATGGACATTAATTATGCTGATGTGGCACTATATTTATGAAGAGAGATGATAAGAGTTTCATGGGAGCAGAGAGAGTTTCATGGAGATGAAACTCTTCTGCACTGTTTCCAAAATTTAGATGTATTGAAAACAGTGACATGAAATCCCCATTAAAACTGGCCTAATGTCAAATAAATCATCATCATCCAGCAAGAGGAATCTTTGGGAAAGTGGTGTGGATCCCTCTGCTCCTGTATTCCCTCGTACCTTGTACTCCCTCCATCCCAAATTATAAGACGTTTGACTTTTTTGACACAAAGTTTGACCACTCGTCTTATTCAAAAATTTATGCAAAATATCAATTCTTTTATCGTGGCTTGGTATATTAATAAAAGTTCCTCAAGAATGACTTAAATTTGACTATGTTTGTACAAATTTTTTGAATAAGACGAATGGTCAAACTTAGGATAAAAAAAGTCAAACGTCTTATAATTTGGGATGGAGGGAGTAGTACGTACTGCCTGGTAGCACTGAAACAAATCTCCAAAATATCCAGCAAATCAACTTTAGAATCCACAATAACCTATGGAGCCGTTGGTAACACACTAATAGTAGGTTCACGCGACTTTGTGTTTTTAACTTTTTATTATGCTCTTACATGCAGTAAGATTATCTGAGGGTCTCTTTGTTTGTACTCCTTTCGTCCTGAAATAAATACACTTCTATCGTTCAAAATTTATCCTACAATAAATGCACTTTTATGATACAGACCACTTAGGACTACTACTTTTTTATCACTTTTACCATTTTCAAGGTGCAATTATTACATGTTTCTATAACTTTTGATAGGGTATTTATGTAATTTTGTTATGATACTGGTTCCCCCTCTATCCTAGAGGTGTGTATTTATTTTGAGATGGAGAGTGTAACCAAATTGGTATGCGTACTACTAATCAAAATAATGTATTGATATTCAACCACTCAATTATTAATATATTGCTCGAGGCAATTCTCACAGCGGAACACCATTCAATTACATTATCAACATGTAGGCCCCTTTTGTCATACAAAGGGTCTTTGTAAGTTGTCCAATTATATTGGTCATATATGTCTATTTGGCATGGTCACCTAGCGTGTATAGCATGACTAAATGGCTGTCACCCGAAGGTTCTTAACCAGGGTAATTTTGCGATAGTCCATGTAACTACGCTAAAGGGCGATGCTATGTTCGAATTGCCTTGTGCCAATGCACGTGCACCACGGTAAAATTTTTTTTGCCACACAACAGCTTCACGTCAACGCCGCTGCCCAGTGCTTTGCCTCCGCCGGTGTTTGTGATCTCTGGTTGGAAGGCATGGCCTGCAGCCTTCACGTGTGCATGGCCTGCTATCTTCACATGTGCTCACCGCTTGAGCAGAAGGCATGGAGCTGGGCACGCCTTTGCCGGCCGTACGCAGCTGGCCGAGCCAAACATTGGGATCGGATGGGTGCTCGTGCCAGTGCAGTGCTGAGAGTAGACGCAATTTTCTTTTCAATTTTTTTATGAACAACACAATAAACCAAAAAAATAATTAAATATGGGCCCTACCATAATTTTTAGAAAGCTATTATAGGAGACGGTTGGAGAAGAACAAAAATTGAGGTTGCTATTTCTTTTGTTAGCTTGTTAAATTGATTAGTTTAGCAGTTTCGCAAAAAAAAAGATTAGTTTAGCAAGTAAATTATATCAAACTCCTGGAGATGCTCTAATACCAAGAGGTGAAGGAAGATGCATTCATGTTGCTACCTCGACTATCTCTTCATTCTGTTTATAGTTGAGTGTTTACACCCCAGCATCTGTGCTCACCATTTATATGAGCACAATACCACCACGACCACGATGGCGCGGCCATCCAAGAAAACAAATCAACCAAGAAATGAAGACGGCGCAAAAAAACACCATAAACGAAGATGATACCATGGTGGAAAAGCAATTGAGAACGAACCAAGACGTGGTCGAAGCTGCGAGATCACAAAAGAAAACATGAATGATCAAACAACAACCCCAAACCAAAAGCAACCAAGAAGAAAGGTTTATATGCAAAAACATGCATCATGAACAGCATCCCTTCCCAGCCCCGCGTCGCTCCCTCCAGGGGCGACTCGGGCGCCGCCGCTCACGCCGTCTCCGAGCCTCCCTCCCCATGCTTCCATCCCCGGCCGTCGCCCGAGCTCGACGTCGGTTGCTGGCAGAGGGCAAGGACGGTGGCGGCTAGGCCTTCTCCCCCTCCCCATCCCTCTTCTCTCTCTCCCGGAGGTGCTTCCGAGGTTGGTGTGCATGGGGGCGACGGCCGGCGGCGGGTTTCCGGTCTGCTGCACCTAGATCCGGCGTCTCCTCGGCCGAATCTGGTCTGCTGCACCTAGATCCGGCGTCTCCTCGGCCGATCCTGCTCCTCCGGTACTGCTGCCTGCGACTCCTCCTGCGATCCTGTATGATGCAAGTGCATAAGTACATGCGAACGATGCATCGGATTATGATGGAATGATGAGGTGACATGAGATGCAGAAGAGCACATGGAATGAGCAGTTAGTACAAAACTTCATCTTCTCCAAGGTAGTCCACGTCATCCAAGAACATGTACCCTAAAGTTTACCCATTGCGATTACACTAATTATCATACACCTTACACAAGCAAGTGACCCTAAATAACCAAACCTTACCAACCTAACTCACTCACAACATCAGCAAGGCCTAGTGATGCTTCAAAGATACACCAAACATATTTTATTCTTCTTAAATTCTCATAAAGAATAATCATTTATTCCTTATTTAACTAGGGTTGTACTGCAACACCTATCTCTGGTGTAGATAAAAATCTACAAAAATTACAGTAGAGTATTCTTAACATAACTAAGCTACCACTAAATTTTCATGGGAAATGGAAATGTAAAACTACCTGTACAAAATAAACAAATTATAGCCTAAATGTGAGCATGAAATTGTTTTATACTAGGAAAAGTATCAAACAACAGATTTCACATTTTTCCTAGGTTACCAACAGTAAACTAACATACTACAAAAATTAGCATAAGTATGTTATATACAAATATTGCTTTCTACTAAAAATAACAAATATTATCAAATAAAGACATTTGAACTACACTTCAAAAATTTCCCACAGAACATGCTTCACTA